>CAUYQV010050369.1:0-12835 GCA_963574575.1 Galagoides demidoff
ATGGCTGGGCGTTGTGGCAGGCGCCTGTGGTCCCAGCTGCTTGGGAGGCTGAGGCAGGAGACTCGCTTGAGCTCAGGAGTTGGAGGTTGCTATGAGCTGTGATGCCATGGCACTCTACCCAGGGGGATAGCTTGAGGCTCCATCTCAAAAAAAATAAAAAAATAAAAAAAAAAACTAACCAAATCGGCTCGGTGCCTGTGGCTCAAGTGGCTAAGGCGCTAGCCATATACACCTAAGGTGGCGGGTTTGAATCCAGCCCGGGTCCGCCAAACAACAATGACGGCTGTAACCAAAAAAACAGCCAGGCGTTGTGGTGGGTGCCTGTGGTCCCAGCTACTTGGGAGGCAGAGGCAGGAGACTCGCTTGAGCCCAGGAGTTGGAGATTGCTGTGAGTGATGCCACGGCACTCTACCCAGGGGGACAGCTTCAGGCTCCATCTCAAAAACAAACAAACAAACAAACAAAAAAAAGAACCTAACCAAATCTATCCCTTATAACTGTAGTCCACTGCTTCAAGTTTACCCCAGAATGTCTGAGCCCTCCTAATAAAGAAGATTATAATAAAACCTCCTTTTACAGTTATTTCAACAATTTCCCCTTTAGAGAAAGTCATCTTTTTATAATATATAGTGACAGTCTGAAATACATATATATATAAATATATATATATATATATATATATATATATATATATATGCTTTTTTTTTTTTTTTTTTTGAGACAGAGCCTCAAGCTGTCGTCCTGGGTAGAGTGCTGTGATATCACAGCTCACAGCAACTTCCAACTCCTGGGCTTAAGCGAGTCTCTTGCCTCAGCCTCCATAGTAGCTGGGACTACAGGCACCCACCACAACGCCCGGCTATTTTTTGGTTGTAGTTGTCATTGTTTGGTGGGCCTGGGCTGGATTTGAACTTGCCAGCTCTGATGTATGTGGTTGGTATATAGCTTGAGCTACAGGCGCCGAGCCTGAAATAAATATTTTTTAAGTTTGGTCTCCTGTAAAGACAGTTATCTAAAATTTTTTCCTTGTAAACTTCTGAATAGTCACGGCAATACTGACACACAGCAACAAGCTTCCAGAGTCATGCTGTATTTCTAGCTGTTTTACAGTTTTGGAAACCACTGTACGAAAAGGGAAAAATATCACTTCCCTAGGAAAGTTTATTGAAACAACTAAATGCTGAGAAGACCTATTTTTTTATTTACACATTTTTTGCTGAATACTCTTTAAGGTCAAGGTAAGGCAACTTCATCCTTTCTACTGTTACCAGATCTAACATCTGCAGCAGCTGTTGTAAGTCCTCTGTGGGAGGAGGTAGTTTTCCTGGAAACGTCATCCAAGGTTTCTCCTCTATGTTAAATCATGAAGTAGGAGCAATTCATACGTTCATCAGAATAGGACCAGATTGGAAATAACTTGGGTCTCCCTCTAAAAATGGAGTTCTGGATACTTGTACAGCCAAGCATTATACCTCACTTAAGTAGAAATTATCTTTAATATTAAATGAATATAACAGTAAACAGATCCAAAAATTCTATCTTTGAACTCATACTGTAATACCTTCACCATAATTTGATAAGAAGATCAAATGGAACACTGTCGTTATTGAATCACCAAATTCTTATAATGTCCTTTTTCTTTTTCTGTGAGTCTCACTTTGTTGCCCTTGGTAGAGTGCTGTGGCAGCACAGCTGACAGCAACCTCAAATTCTTGGGTTCAAGTGGTCCTCTTGCCTCAGCATCTGGAGTAGATGAGACTACAGGTACCTGCCACAATGCTAGGCTAATTTTAGAAACAGGGTCTTGCTCTTGCTCAGTCTGGGCTTGAACTCCTGAGCTGAAGCAATCCACCCACCTCGGCCTCGCAGAGTGCTAGGATTATAGGCATGAGCCACTGTGCCCAGCGCAAGTTTCGCTAATTAAAAGATCTGATTTGGATAAACTGGGAATGGAAAAGTAGTAGGCAAATTGGGTGAAAAGCAGGCGCAGCCCACACTTTCATTCACAGGCTAATGCCCTTCCTTGGGGACAGGAAGCCAAAAGCACAGGGGTGGTTCTGTGATAGCCAGATACACTCTGCTGTGGCAGAAACTGCAAAATCAGAAGTTAGGAGGAGATATGTATGAAACAGCAGTTTTTATTCCTTAATCCAGACAATAAATTCCAAAAGACAGAGTCCACGTCTTATTTTTTACTTTTTTTTTTTTTTTGGCTGGGGCTGGGTTTGAATCCGTCACCTCCGGCATATGGGACTGGCGCCTCACCCTTTTGAGCCACAGGTGCTGCCCCGGCCAGTCTTTTTTTTGTTTTTTTTAAAGACAAGGAAAGAGAGGTGTAGAGGGAGGAAAGAAGAGAGTGAAGGAGTGAAGGAATGATGAAATTTTTTCTTCAGGGGTTTATTAGTACCTACATAAAATACCTAGGTACTCAATAATCAATTATTTCAGGAGTACCCATGATAGCAGTTATTCCATACTGAAGCACAGAAAGGATTATCTTGGTGCTGAAACTATTCTTAAAATAATATTTTTCTGATTATTAAAGTTATGCATATTTAATATTATATTCATATATGTAAAATGCATATTATAATGTACTTTATTTTTCTAATTATTAAAAGCTATAATGCTCATTTTTACTTAACCAAGGGTGCTTAAGTAATTTAAGGTCTTTCTATAAATTGGAACAAAAATATAAAGATGAATATAAAAATTGGACTTAAATCTTACCATCTGGAGATTCCCACTAGTAACATTTTGATGTACAGTAGAACCTCCTTATCTGACCACCTCCCTAAGTTCACCAAATTTTCACACATCAGACCTGTACCGATCAGTACATGCACACGTACTGATCAGTACACTAGGCCTAGTTCCTTATGTTGACCACCTCGCATGTGGACCAGTTTGTGGTCAACTTACAGAGGTTCCACTATGTGGAGAGAGTGGGGCATCTAGCTTCTAAGCCTGAAACCTTTCTACCATCAGCAACCAAAGAGAGAATTAAATATGGGTGATGTTGAGAAAGGCAAGAAGAGTTTCATTCAGAAATGTGCTCAGTGCTACACCTTGGAAAAGGGAAACAAACACAGGACTGGCGCAAATCTCCATGCTCTCTTTGGGTGGAAGACAGGTCAGCTGCTGGATTCTCTTATACAGATGCAATAATGACAAATGAATTGCCTGGGGAAAGGATACTCTGACAGACTATTTGGAAAATGTCAAGAAGTACATCCCTGGAACAAAAATGACCTGCACTGGCATAAAATAAAAGGCAGAAAGGGCAGACTTGATAGCTTATCTCAAAAGAGTTACTAATGGGCAGTGATGGCCACTGCCTTATTTATACAAACAGAAATGTCTCAGGACTTTTTTATGTGTACCATAATTTAATTGATCTCATATATCAGCATTCAGATCATGAATGAGTTGGCAGAATATTTTTGTTGGATAGTCTTGATTTGACTAAGACTGGATTGTGGTTAAATAAATATGATCGGTTTTTTATATTTTGATAGTGATTCCAATTCAGTAGATGGAATCACTATTATTTTCCCCTTCTAAAGAAATGATTGAACTTGATTTGTAATGTCCAACCTTTCACAAAGATGATACATTGCCATCTTAAAGCCTACTAAAGATTGGTTTTATATTTATATTTATATTCACAGAATATGTTTATAATAAGTACTGGGGAACTCCCTTCAGCATCTCAGAACCAGCAAGACTCACTGATGGTCTAATTCATGTTCATTAGCCTGTTAGAGGTGAGGGCCGGAGATGAGGTAGCAATGTTTACTTCATATCTTTGGTCTTAATGATGCCAATCTAATTCCTTGTATCTACTAAGATGCTGCCTTTTATTCATTGAAAAGCATTTTAATGGGGTTTATATGTAACATAAAAGTATATATGCATCAGTTTCTTCATTTATAAAATGAGGAACTGAAATAATACTTGCTTCCTGGAGTCATTAAGGAGAAGAAATGAGATAATGCTGATAAATTGCTATTTTTTGTGCTTGGCACATAGTACTCAGTAAAAACTCAATTTTGTTATTTGCATAAACCTCTCAAAGGTTTAATAAATACTACCGACTACATTCCTCTCATTCTCCTTAGTTCATTTCACTGGATCCACACTGAGTCAAACTGGTTGAAAATGTTCTCTTTTAGTTGGCCAGCTCAAGAACACTATTAATGGACAAAAGATTCAAAATGGCAGGATTAAGCGTGAGTCAAGTGGCGGCAGAAAGCTAATATGAACTAAAACTAGCTACAGTGCTGACTTAGCACAGTGACTGCATTAATGTATTCATTACATAGTGCAGCAGACTAAGTGTGGTTCTGCCTGAATGGGAATCCCTCTATCTTCATTGGTTCTGACTGTCTAATTCACACATTTCCCATCCCACATCTAACAACTTCCAAGTGGGCTGGCTGAGTGGAGTTTGTGGCTAAAAGGGCCACAACTTTAAAAAAAAAATCATTCATTTTCTGGGCTGCTTTTTCTGCCTTCTATATATCCTTTGTCCCAAGTAGCAGTTTTAGGTTTTTTTCCAAACTCCACTTAGTGCTGACTCGCTCAGTTTCCTCCTCACCCTGGTAGCACTATTTTCCTAAACAGTGGTCTTATCTTCCTTCTTACTGTGGTTAAAATTTTGAGCTGCAAAATTAGCTGTTTATATGGGTAAAAGGGAGCATTTTGTGCCATCCTTCAATTTTAAACATTTATGCAGATTTAGATTATTACTGGATTTATATTTTAAATATTGTCAGTGTATAGTTACACCACAGGTAATGACTCTTTTTTTACAGGCTCGACAGCCTGAGTCTAAATTTTTCTGACCCTGCACCATCTGTTGGGAGAATTTCCTTTTTAGGAGTCAGAAAATAGAGTGGCAATTTTAAATCCACACAAGACTGCTTCCGTGCTGCCAATTATCTCTGAAAAAGCCAGCAACAGAAAACAGGAGGTCCTAAGACTGTCAGCACTGTTGGAAAGAACAGGAACGTTAACCAATTTAAGGTCTTCCTAGCCATAGCTAGCACTGACTGAACACATCCTTCAGAAGTGCTTCACCTTATTTAATTCTTCTGTCATCCCTATGAGGCAGGCACATTTTTCTTCCTGTAGGCATGTTAAGAACTGCCCAGGATCATGTGGTTCATAAGTGGCAGTGCCAAGATGCACACCAGCCAGTCTTGCTCTTAGCCACTATGATGCCTTGCATTGCAACAATCCAACTCTTAAAGTATATTTATATTCTATATAAAACTTCACATTTATTATAGATTTCTTCCTGGAACAAAAAGTAAGGTGCTCCTAAGGTTGGAGTGCTATCAGTAAGATGTACTCTTGGTGACTGATGTTTTCAAGTAACTATGCTGGCTGCCCTTAGTAGAGGAAAAGTACTGATATAGGTAAGTCGTACATGCTATGTGAGAATGACCCAAGCCCTTCTCAAAGGCTTGCATTTCCCACTCTCTCCAATTAGGATAAGCAAACCCACTGGCCACTATTCATTCATCTAATCAAGCAGCTCACTCACCTCAAGAACAAAGCAAGCCTGGAGGGGAGGGGGAGAGGGAACCACAGTGGGAGCATATGGGTCCTTGTCCCAGAGGAAGTTGTCACAGTCTCATTCCTACCTAATGAATGACAGGTTTACCTGATCCAGGTCATTCCTCAGAGCAATTTTGCTGGTTACTAGTTCGTGGGCGAGGTCATCATTCTCTTGTTCCAACCTCATGCTGGCCTCCTGTAATCTTCGGTTCTCCCTCTGCAGGAAAAGAGCAACAGCCAGAGGATGGTCATTAACAGTTGGACTTAGAGCAAAAATGAAGGGAACTGGTGAGGAAAAACAAACAACAACAGCAAAGTGAACTTTGAAGGTGTAAAAAGGGGAAGGCGTAGGTGGCGCAGGAAGGCAGGATTGCTGTCTGGGAAACAACAGTGAGTTTAGCTAGCGGTGCAGGTGCAGCACTCTACCCAGTGAAACTTACAACTGTCCCTTAAACCTTCAGAAGGGACGTCATTATAAAAAATGTGCCACGAAGATCAAGACTTCCAAACATACCCCCAGTCCTGTGAACTTATACCTACTAGATACAGACCTAGAAGGTAAGACAAAGGCGATACTTTGACACATGTACAGCAGTCCCACCCTTGACCTCAAGAGAAACCGCAAGACACAGTAGGAATGAAATAGGGAAAAATCATTGATATTTCTTTGAATTGTTTTGCCAAGACCAGGGTTCAAATTAATTGAGTATAGTTGAGAGCACTAAATTAAGAATCAAGATACATGGGTTTATGACTTTGCTATCTACTGACATTTTTATTCTCTGAGTAAAGAATACATTTATCTTTCAGAACACCTATTTTCTCTGTTAGGGAGAACAACAGTCCTTGTGATAAGGTCTCTAAATGTTTTGATTTTTCAAAACTTCAGATTAAAGGATTCCTAGTAAAATAAATTACTGAGCTTTTGTCCCCGTTGAACTCCCTGGAAAAATCTGAAACAATATTATATAATGAAAGAGCCAAGTCATTAATCCTTATAAAGCAAGGCCTCCCCCTTAACTAGCCATTATGAATTCTGTATGTACACCTGTATTCTTAGAATAGCAATTCCATTGCAAAGTATCAAAAGTGCCTTCTGTGCTACTGTTAGCAGTTATAGGAGATTCAAAAGAGAGCTGACAGGAAAGACTTCAATGTGCTGAGACCTTCCTGTTTTTCAGATTTGCAGTCCTAACAGTCTTTTCTGCAACGGTGGCAAAAACTCAGATAAAACACTGATACAAAACCAGAAGGCAAACACATGTTTTGGAAAATAGTGTGTTATACATAGCTTACCCGGTAAGGTGAGGTTAAGTTTACTATCTACAGAACAAGCTGACATTGTTATATAGAAAGAAGCAAATCTCATTTCTATTTTGTTTTGTTTTGAAGAAAGGCTAAGGAACAGATGGTAAAGGTAAAGTCTGAGACTTTCCTGGAGGCAGAAGATCCCTACCCAGGGAAGGCTATTAGAGAAGTTAAAGGACAAACCTGCCCTTTGATTATAACCAGCCACCAGGGCCCATATCTGTCCTTTCTTCTGGAAAAAGCAGACTGTGATAAAAAGTAGTCTTTTAGAAAAAGCAGAGGAATGTTAAAACATTCTTGAAAAAGATATATGCTTAAAAAGATAAAAATAAACTTAAATACTTGTAAATAAATTCACAATAACATTCCACTTAGTGTTAAAATATGGGAGAAAAATATTTAATAACAGAGCAAATGCTTATGTTACTTTGTAGGAAAAAAAGACAAATACCTGGGAAATCCCATTTTTATAACAACATGAATAACAGATATTAACCGTGGTTAGTAGATGATTTTTATTGTTTTCCTTGTCCTTTTAAAAAAGGTTTTCAAGTTTCCTAAAACGAGATACATTTGCAATAGGATTCTTAAGCTTTTTAAAAGTAATTTGAAATTTCAATTCCCCTGGAAGGATAAATGCCAAAATGAGACAAGTTTTAAAGCCTGCTACTGTTAGAAGGTCACATTCTACATGAAACCACACTATCTGTTCCCTGTAACCAAGACATAATGTAACCCCCGGAGTATGGAGTATGGCCTTGCCAGGAACCCTTTTCCCAGATATTCCTGATAATATTCATACTTAACAGGGGCAACTTGTACTCAGCAAATTCTGTCTGTTCCCTCAATCTACAGAAGTTCTACTCTCTCACAGAAGTGTGATAAACGTGGAAGCTAAAAAAATATATTTTTAAAAAGCCAGGGCATGTCTACAGTTGAAGTAACCCAATTTCTAGCATGTGCTAGAAAGTTAGTCTTTATTTCTAATATAACTACTACTCCCCTTTGTGGAAACAACTTATATACTTGTAGAAAACTTAGATTTAAAAAAAAGGTTTGAGAAACTTTTTCAATAAATTTCCTTCTAGGCAGGAAAGAGGGAAAGAGAAGCAATACCCAGCATGATTTCAACACAATGTGTTTCACAATACAGACGGCTGAGGCGGGGGAAGAGATTGTTCTCATTTCTTGACAAATCCCTTCAAGAGACTAAGATAAGACTAATTCACTACCTATTCCTGAGTTAGATGCCCTACTTCTACTCAAATTGTACTTGTAGAACTTCAAAGTACAAAAATCTCCCTCAACTATTATTTACATGGCATTAACTTGGCACAAGTAAAATGCTCCAGCTACCAGTTTTTCAGGTTACAGTTATTTGCTCAGAATTGAGTTAAAAAAAAAAAAAACCCTCCAGGTAAAGTCACAGGAGGTTTGTGGAAAAGTACTTTGTTCAAGTATTTAAAAAAACATACCAGGTAGCTACTACACCATTGATTAGAGATAAGAGTCTGATGATCATGTATTATATAAGAGAGAGATGTGAACTCAGCTGAAATTCTGACTGGTAACTTCTCATGACAATGGCTGTTGCAACTTGAACCCTCCTTACAGACACCTAGCTAATGGGGTAGGGACAATCGTGGAGAAAGACTTGGGAGAAATTGAGTGCCAGTCCCTACCAAGCAAAATAGCCTAGGAGGCACACCTACTGGCTTTTGCTTAAGCAATGAAGCTTTCAATTCAGTGTCTGCAAAGCAAGCAACACAGTGGGAAGTGTCAGACTCCTGCTCTGCACTCACAGACAAGTGGGAAAGCAAGCTACGGGGCCAAAAATGCAGTATCGTCCTCCAAAGTATGAATCTGAGATGGTGGCAGGGTGTCCTCCAGTGCTACTGAACACTACACTCAAATACTGCTACCGAGATGGAGATTTTCTATGAAGAAGAACTTGCCCACACTTACATGGAGGGTTACACAGATCACATTACTTTGGTTGTCTTTTCCAGGCTTTCCCAAGGAGCCTAAACTATTTTCAGTCCTGAAAATAGCTTCAAGAAAAAGTTTGCCTTTGCAATAGAATAGAGAAGAGAGTTTAGTTTCGATGGACTTGGGAAAGTTAGTAGCCATGCTTGATTAATTTTGAAATGTTGACAAGGGCTACCCATAGGAGGCTGACTTAAAGGCAGTCCTGGTAACCTCAGTCAGCCCAGAGACACTCACATGCTATGAGTTTGTACGAGCAGGTGTGCTGAGTGCTCAGAGCTTATGGACAAGGCAGCAAATTGCTTCTCTCCTGTCTTTCAGAAAAGATTACAAGAGACGCTGCTTACACAACCCTTAAAACTCGTATCACACTGGCTGAGACATACTCCATCTCACACAATTCACACCATTTGAACAAACAGCAGACAACTGTCCTCATTAGTTCCCTCCCCTCTTGCATAAAGAATGTACAGCTGGGAAAGTTTGGTTAGTAACTTTTGGGAGGAGGATACTGCATTTTTCAAAGAGACAGACATCAGTATCATAGACACACACAGATAAAAAACTTACCTCCTCAAAAGTCATAGAGCAACTACCGTTTTCAATCATAGGTACAAAGACAATTGAAAAAAAAAAAGAATATCCAATGAAATTTAACACCCAATAATAATTTATGAAATGGCAATAACAAAAACAAGACAGTTGTTAAGGCTCTTTGGCTTCCCCTTAGAGTGTCACACACTCTAAGTTCTCTCTGTGACTGCAAACATTCAGCAGAAGAAAGTACACTGGAGGCAGCCAGTGGGCAAGTCTCAACTCGGGAAGACTCATATGCTAAAACTCCTCCCTCTCCACACACCACTTTGCAGTTTGCAGAATGATGAAAATGCTACATGTGGGACTATGAGAAACTTCTGTGTGAGTTGTTGATAATGTGTTATTAAAGCTGGGTGGAAGGAACTTCCTTATATGAGAAAGTCAGAAAGCTTGCAAAATAGTTCATCTGCAGGTGAAAGAATGAAACTGCTGGGCAGGGAAGTTTGAAAGAAAAACTGATCCCAGATCTTGTTTGTGTCTGGGAGCTGAAGTCTGAGTGAAGCAGTTCAAGGGATGGTGAACGTAATGTATTCCAAGATACAAAACCAGATAAATGTGAACTGGCAATCGAAAGAAAATAAACTAAGTTTAAAGGAAAAAATGATGGTGAGGGAGGTGGCCTTATAAACCAAGCTCAATATTTTGGGTGTGTTTTCTGCTGCTATGATGAATTCTTGGCACATGTTTTTGAAGACATTTAGGGGTCAGGAAAAAATGTTTTCCTAAAACATGTTCCAGCAGTTTCATTACTAATAACACACTCAGCTCTCACATTCTTTCTTTTGGATACTTCTTTTAAAAGAGTTGATAATCATCATATTTATATTTTCAGATGACAGGTTTTTGACATACAAAGACACATGCTGTAGATGAAATGTTTAAATGTCTATATTATCCATAAATAAAGGTTCCAGAAAGAAAATCTGGATGTTTGAAGCTGTTTTATGCTTTTCTTCTGTATTCTTCACATCCAATCTTATCTTTCTGGTGGAAATTAAAAAAAAATTAAATGTCAAACCCCAAATCTTGTCAGTAATAAATGACCGTTGGCAAACCAGACCTCATTTCTTTTAGCATTTAAAAATCAATCTTAAATTATATTTTAGCACAGGGGTCAGCAAACTTTTAATGTAAATAGCGGATAATAAATATATTAGGCCTATGGTGGTCTGTGTTAAAATTTTTCAACTCTGCCAGTGTCATGCAAAAGCAGCCATACATAGTAGGTAAACAAATAGGTATAACTGTGTTCCTATAAAACTTTATTTATAAAAACTGGCAGTGAGGGCTGGGCGTGGTGGCTCATGCCTGTAATCCCACCATTCTGGGAGGCAGGGATAGTGTATTACCTGAGCTCATAGGTTTGAGACCAACCTGAGCCAGAGTCAGACACTGCCTCTAAAAATAGCTGGGTGTTGTGGCAGGGGCCTGTAGTCCCAGCTACTCGGGAAGCTGAGGCAAGAGAATCACCTGAGCCCAAGAGTTACAGGTAGCTGTAAGCTATGATGCCATGGCACTCTACCAAGGGCGACAAAGTGAGACTTGGTCTCAAAAACAAAAGAACAACAACAAAAAATGGCAGTGAAACAGAACTGGCCCACAGACCATGGTTTGCAGATTCCTTTTCTACTCCAGCCCACTAATCAATTTTTAAAAACACAAATGGGTTATAGATGGTGTAGAAGCATATTAATTTCATATAATTTTCTCAGTAATATTTTCAGAGAAAGAAAACTTTCTAAAAATTAGTTTTGGGGTAATTCTGAAGATCATCAATAAACATACTTACAAATTATTAATGTGCCTAACACACTTCTCCCAAGTGGCAAGCATAATGGAATCAGCAGGCCAGTACTGTCAGAAACTACCCACTCCTTTTTAGCTACATTATTTGAGAAGCCTCAAAAGGGCTTAGGTTTGCATCTTCACCATCCTACAACTGTGAATTTACTGGGTTATCCAAAATCAAAAGACTGGCAAACTTCTAGAGTTGATCATCTGGTTGTCACAGTCAAATAGAAACCATCTCCTTGCCAGCCATGGTGGTCCATGCCTGTAATCCTAGCACTCTGGAAGGCTGAGGCAGGTGAGTTGCTTGATCTCAGTAGTTCAAGACCATAGCGAGAGTGAGATCCTGTCTCTACTTAAAATAGAAAAACCAGCCAGGCATTGTGGTGGGTGCCTGTAGTCATAGCTACTTAGGAGGCGGAGGCAAGAGGATTGCTTGAGTCTAAGAGCTTACGGTTGTTGTGAGCTATGATGCCACAAGCACTCTACCAGGGTGACAGTGACACTCTTGTCTCAAAACAAACAAACAAAAAAAACCCTACCCCCCCAAAAACCAAACACCTCTTCTTATTTATTATCCACTAAAGCTTTTCTTAACGTAATATTTCCAAAAACCAACAATAGCTTCTCTGTGATTTGAAAAAAGTAATGAAATTTAAGTTCATTTTCAATGATTGAAAAGCTTTTTTCAAAGATGCCTTCAGTTATCTTGAGTTCCTTGAGTAAGGAAAGGCCCAACACTAAAAATGGCCCAATGTGTGTGTGTGGGGGTGTCCTCCCCCCATTTTTTACAGGTAAGAAATTTGGCATAAGTTAAACTTCGTTTGTCAAGTTATAAAAAATGTAATTAAATGTCCTAAATAATTTCATTAGATACCTAAGGATGGCAAAAGTATAATTAAGTTTTACTTCAAATATTTTGTTTGTACTACTTTTACTATGTATAACTAAATAGCTTAACTTTAAATTTCATGTTGGGACAACTGCTCTACAACAATCAGTACATGCAAAAAAAAAGCTTTGTGTGCTTAAGAGGAATCATTTTCTTTCTGTTTCAATTACATTTCGATAAAAAAAATTATGATGTCTAACTAATTTCAAAGAAAGAAGTTAAACCTTCTAAATTTAATTATACCGAACATGGATAGAAGAATTCAATTAGAAATTATGTATTATAATACCATCTGTGTCCTAAACCCCAGAGAGTTTAAGCATTCCAGATTGTTTCCAGTATTTTCCTATATAGAACAGGTAACCTTTATTATGCTTTGGGAGATTTGCTGAATTTAATTAATTAGCTGTGTTTTTTAAGGCTTAACCCACATTTGTGCAAGTAGTTCTTTAATTAAATAAGAAAAGGATATCATTCTCCAAAGGTAGACAAAGGCTTCAGTGCTCTAAAAAGTACTATCAATTGATTATGTCACTAGAAAACTAACTTCTGGCTCAGCGCCTGTGGCTCAATCGGCTAAGGCGCCAGCCACGTACACCTAAGGTGGCGGGTTCGAATCCCCAGCCTGGGCCCGCCAAACAACAATGATGGCTGCAACCAAAAAATGGCTGGGCGTTGTGGCGGGCGCCTGTGGTCCCA
>CAUYQV010050372.1:0-13451 GCA_963574575.1 Galagoides demidoff
TCAATGACCAGAGAATCTACATCTAAACCCTTAAGTTCAGCATTACTCTCTGCATTTTTAAGCATATGCAGCAAAAATTCAGCACTCTTTTTGGGCCACCGACCCTGTGTCCAGCCCCACTGTTTGGCCTGGGCACACCTACCAACTCCACGATTGTAACGTCGGAATGGTACACATTGTTTCTTTAAGGTGACATCCTTCAGATACTTGGTGGCTTTTCGTATGTGCATACCCTTGATGGCCTGGGTAGTTTCATGTGTGTTCTTAAAGTGAACATGAAGATTTGAGCCTCTTGACTTGCATGACTTTGTGGGGTTTTCTGGGTCAAGTGAATAGCGAATCATTTCACAGATCACCTCAGGCCACTTAGGGGAAGAGTGGCTGCTTCTAATGTTAACATCTTCTGTACACACTGCAGCGCCTTTATCAAAACCAGGATTTTAACATTGTAAAATACTATTAGTAAACGATAGTAGAACCCTTATTCAAAAGACATTCAAAATCAAATGTCTTTTTTCCTGATCCAGGATCCATCCAGGATCCCATGTCGCATTTAACTTCTGTATCCCCTTAGCTTTCTCTAATCCATGACAGTTTTGGGAAGGACATTCTTGCCACTGCATGGTAGTGAAGAATGTAATGGTTACTGCACGGGTTTGTGTTAAGGCACAAATTTTACCTACCATTGCTTTTGTGCTATAAGTGAAAATGTCAACACAGTGGAAAAGACAAATAATGTCTTGGTATTACTATGAAAATAGCCTCATGGTTGTGAAAGAGCTCAGGGATTCTCGGGGGGCTGTGCCCTCTACCACACTCACTCCCAGTAGAGGTAGATCCACTTAGATTACGGTTTACAGCATACAATCTGCTTGGCAGAGTGAAGCGATTCTGACATCTAGGGCATATCCATTCAACGCTCCTGTACATGAGCACGATTTCCACGTAGATGAAACTCCACAGCCAGGACCTGATGGGAACAGCCACACGCCTACCCCACAGCCTTCCCTCTGGTGCCTTCTTCCCAGCATCGTAGGTGCCCGGGGCTTCCTGCTGCCTGAAGCAGCACAAGAGAGACCTCTGTGGTGTACAGCAGCTTTGCAGAGCAGAGCTAGCACCTCACAGCACCTGTCACCACAGTTTCTGTGCCACTTAACAGTTACAACTACGGGAACCCAAAGGACAAACCGGGGTGTCCCATACACTCCACTCTGCTGCCCATCCCAGGCACTGCCTGGCCTCTCTGCTCCATGGGGAGTACTTTGTGTCTCAAACTTTTCGGTCTTTTCTTCAACAATTCAATTGCCAGAAAACCCTTCCCTGAAACCCTGTTCTCTTCTTTCAACATGATAGCAGGTTACCTGGGAAATAAATCACTGCCAGGGTGAGAATGACCATTAAAATGCTCCGTGGGTTAGAGGCGTTTGTGTTTTCAGAGCAGACTCTGAGAGGTAGAATGCTTTAGCAAGAAGAAATCATTCTGTAAGGGGAGCATTTCAGGTGAGAGTTAGAGGCCAATGGGGCAACCCTGGTGTCCCTGGAATTACTTCAAGGATCTACTTGGCCAAAACAAAGTCAGAAGAATTGAATGATTAAATGACTGAATGGGGGAGACAAAAATCCATGCCGCAGTGGTTTATCTCCTTGTCAGAAAGCTATATTACGTTCCCCCCCCCCACTTTCTAATGAATAAAAAATGTGTAATGTCTACATTGTCAAAGGACCAGTAGAACTGTGACATCCGTCTCGGTTTACGTAGTTGATTTCATGGAGGATCAGGTTTCTAACATTTCCATGTTGTTCCCCCTTATAGATGTTCACACTTTACTTAAGCAGGTCAGGTTTTAATATTTTTTGGGGGGCATTTCTCCTCCCCAGGCCTCCCTGCCTTACTGTTTTGCCAATTAAGGAGGCTGCCACCTGTTTTCTATGCAGAGAGAGGGGGAGGAATGTGGGAACATCTTTGGGTAATTCAGCAGCTGTGTCCGGTTAACCTGGCCACCTCTCTGTAACAAATGGGAGGCACAGAAAGGTACATTAGGGGGACAGGTCGTACTGCTGAGTGGACACCTTGTACCTGAAATGCACACCTAGGAGCTGAGTTATCGGCATTCTGGCTGCTGGATCTGCACAAGGTCAAACTGGCTTTTCTTTCAAGCCCTGAATTATGAAACAGGGTTGTACACGTTTTGGAAAATCCATTTGTAGGTGTTCTAAAAGTGCCAATTTGGTCTGTTGGTTCTCATCCGGTCCTGGGAAGACTTCAAAATTTACCTCTAGTCTCTGCTGACTTCATTATGGGCAAAGAAGTGAACGATGAATATTTATGGAATAAAATACACTCTTCAGAAATGTCAGCATTTTAAATGATGCTATAGCCTCCAGAGTCTGAGCACTCAGACAGTAGGGAGGGTACAGGGCCTTAGAAAGGGGGCCCTTCTGTGCACCTGTTCTTAGCCATCCCCACTGGCCTATTCCTGTGTGCCCTGAGGGGTCGTGACTTCCCTCCTGGACTCTCCTACCCAGGCTGTCTTCTTACAGCCCCTCACCACAACCTACAACACCCCTCCCATTCTGTCCCCTAGGCCCTTGCTCATACCATGTCTGACCCCTTCTGTTTTATGAAATCGCCCTCTCTCACTTTGGTCCCCCAGCCTCTCTAATTGTACCTAGTCTTCAAGGCCTACCTCAGATTCTGACTTCTCTAAGTGGCCGTTTCCATAATTCATCTTTACAATACTGTCAATAATGATAACAGCTGTCAATTAATGAGTAATCACTCTGTACCAGGCCCGGTAGTAGACTCTACTATCACCTCATTTAACTCTCATACTACCCTAGTTACTGGTAGGTGTGGAAAGCTCAGAGAATTTGAGTGCACCAGCCACGTCACATGTGTACTCTGAGTAACTGAGCTGGAACTCCAGCCCTGGTTTTCCTGGCACTGAAGACGATGCTTTTAACTGCTCCCCAGTCTGCCCTCCTGGAAGGTGCTAATTATCTAACTGTGAGAAGCTAGTGAAGCTAGATGGGACCTTATGGGCATACAGTCCTATTCTCTCATTTTACAGATAAGGAAGCTAAAGCTCCAAGAGGCAAAGAAACTTGACCAAGGTAACATGGTAAAGTGCTGGCAGAGCTGGGGCAGTTTTCCTGGTTCTCAGACTCATGGTCACTTACTCATTCAACACACTTGGATGGAAGCCTCTATGTTTAGGGCACTGTGTTGGGCTGCTGCACCTTCTCTGGGGGCTTCTTTTGCAAATTTAATGAAATGCTCCCCCACCCTCCCACACACAAAGCTGCCTTAAGACAGGGGACTGAGAAAGCCCCTGCCCCTTTGTAGGGTCACCCCCTGCAGATGCACCGTGTATCACCGATGACACCCACGTGGTACCCTTGTTGCTGGTGTTAGGCACCAGGGCTGCCTCACACTTGGAGCAGGTGCAGTTCCACAGGGGAGGGTATGTGGGGCAATTGATTAAGCAATTTATTCCTTTCCCGGGTAGTGTGACAAGTACAGAAGAGCCCTGGTTATGAGGATAACGCAACGCTGCTCAAGTAACTCTTTCAGGAAAAAGCATTAGAAAACAGGAAGAACTCTTAGCTTTACTAACTAAATCTAATCCAATTTCCAACCAAAGACTGTCCCTCTTTGGCTGAGTGTATATACGTACATGGAAGTCACCAAGCTTGTCCTCTCAGGTCTCTCATCCATCCTGGCATCACTATCTGGTTTTATTATTATTGTTATTATTTATTTATTTATTTTTATCTTTTTTTTTTTTTTTTGGCGAGGCTGGGTTTGAACCTGCTACCTCTGGCATATGGGGCTGGCGCCCTACCCTTTTGAGCCACAGGCGCCGCCTCAGTTATGTATTTATTTCGACAGAGTCCCACTCTGTCATTGTGTGTAGAGTTCTGTGGCGTTATGATAGCTCCAGCAACTTCAGACTCTTGGGTTCAAGGGATCCTCTTGCCTCAGCCTCCTGAGTAACTGGGACCACAGGCACCTGCCATGACACCTGGCTAGTTTTTTCTATTTTTAGTAGAGATGGGGGTCTCGCTTTTGTTCAGGCTGGTCTGCAACTCCTGAGGTTAAGCAATCCTCCGGCCTCAGCCTCCCAGAGTGCTGGGGTTACAGGCATGAGCCGCTGTGCCCAGCCTATTTATTTATTTCACCAGCAGATTTTGTCAGAGGATCCTTGGAGATGCCCAACAAACCCTGTCAAGTGAGCTGATGGCCTGGGGGGGTCCACAATGTGGTCCTGTTAGAGAATTTGAAGGGAAAGGAAATGCAACTGTCCCTTGAGATTCTAACAGGAATATCAACACATACTTCACCTACTGGAGCAGAGCAAAGACAGGCTGCGTGACCATGCACAGGGAAAAGAATGGCCGCCAGATCAGTAGTATCTGACTGTAACCCATCTTGTCACTGTCACCCAAACAGGGGTGACTGAACAGCCAGCACACAAACAGGGTTTTCAAAATGGTGTGTTGGGTGGAGATTCGTGGGCATAGAAGACTGGGTGGGGCTGGAAGTGGGCAGGTCGCCTGATGTCCATTACATTCTCACAAAACCTAGACTAATCTAGAAAGGCCAAATAACAGGCGGGAGAGGGACCCTGGCCCTTGGGCTGTGACTCATGCTTGATGACTGTGAAGTCTTAGTCCTTCCCTTGGTACATTAGGAGTTGGGAAGCACCAGCTGATGTGCTAGAACCTTGGCCTTGGAGCCTTGTTATTGCAGTCATAGGACATGGGGGACCAGAAGACTAAATTGCCACCTTACCTTTCTACTGGGAGTGGCTGACCTGGGTTGTCATGGATCCCTTCAGGAGGCCAACTCCTTTTAAGAACATATCAGCTGTGTCTGAGAAGTGAGAGGATAGCTTTTTTTTTTTTTTTTTTTAGACAGAGTCTCACTATGTCACCTTGGATAGAGTGCTGTGGCATCACAGCTCACAGCAAATTCCAACTTTGGGCTTAAGCAATTTTCTTGCCTCAGCCTCCCAAGTAGCTAGGAATATAGGTGCCTGCCACAATGCCCAGCAATTTTTCGGTTGTAGTTGTCATTGTTATTTGGCAGGCCTGGGCTGGATTCGAACCTGCCACCTCTGGTGTATGTGGCTGGTGCCCTAGCTGCTGAGCTACAGGTGCTGAGCTGAGAAGATAGCTTTTTGCTGATGGAAATTACACTTTAGAGAATTTATGAAACTATCTGGGTTTGGAGTGTGACTAAGTCCTTGGGAAAACCAATGGGAGTTTGGACACTGTGAGTTTCACAGGTTCCCTGTAAAAGATAGGTTGTGTGTGCCACAAAGATGTTTCTTGCCAGGAACCAGCCAGGAGAAAAGCTGTCTGCTCTGACACATTGGGGCCTAGAACCCTCCCTGCCTTGGCTTCTCTCAGACCCACCTTCAAGCCATCCTTTCCACAACAGTTTCCCCACAACCATTTACCCGGGTGCTTTTGATGTGGTATCTTTGCAAGATGCCACTGCAGTGTCTTTGCTGGAACCACCCCATGCCCCAGGTCGGGACCCTCAGGAGAAGGGCTGGCAAACTTTGATGGTGAACACAGGAAGCTGAAATGGGCATCACGTTCCCAGTTGGAGACAGCTGAGGTGCAAGAGTGTCTGGAATACAAGAAATTTGGATGGGTGTGGCAAGGTGGAAAGGGGAATTGATTGTCTTCTGGCTGTGATGCCACCTGGAGCAGGGGCCACAAGGCTACTTATGCTCCTGTCCCCAGCCTTAACAGCACCCACGGTGGACTGAGGCCCCTCAAAGCTCAGTATGGCCAGGTCGACACAATTCCAGCTCTCAACTTTCCCTGCCTTACTGATACAAACTTCCTGAGAGGTAAGTTCAAGAAAGAGAACGTAATTACAAGCAACGAGCCACCTACCCTATGGGACTGTCAGAATTGCTGCCAAGGTGCCCTGAGATGCGACACTTGTGTCACTAGCAGAAGCCCAGACTTCGTCCTTACCTGGGCTCTTTTAAGTGCATGGCTTTACACGTCTTCAACTCAAGCTTCCCAGATCTCTTTTCTGTTTACAATCAAACCTTGGTGCTCTCTTGTGGGTCCAGGCTTCAAACAGCTCCTGGAGACTGACAGTTCCAAAAGTTCTACCTGTTCTGTGCCTTTGTCCTGAACTTCAAAGTCACATATTCAGTTGTATAACTCACATCTCTACTTGGATGTCTGATAGGATCCCAATCTTACTCTGTCCATCCCCTACAAACAAATTCCTGTCACTGTATCCCATACCTGCTGCTTCTCCATTTACCTAGCTGTTCAAACCAAAAACTCTGGTGTCATCCTTGATTCTTTGTTTTTCCTTCCACCCTGTTAAGTCATCCAGCAAATCCTACTGATGCCTACCTTTAAGTAACCACTTCCACTGCTACTGTCTCAAACCATCATCTTCCACAGAAGCGCTGAGATCATCTAAGACTCTGCTCCCAGCTTTACACCCCAATTATCTCACTCTCTCCTCACATCTCCTTGAATAATCCTTTTAAAACAGATCAGGTCAAATCAAATCCCCTCCTCTCATGGTTCTTCATGTCGCTCAGCCTAAAATCCAGTCCTTTCTGAGGCACAAGGCATTTACATAATCTTGTCCTGGCCTTTCTTCATGACTGCACATCCCACCAGACTGCCCCCCCTTCAACTCAATACACTCTGACAGAAAGACACTGCCCTTCCTTCATTTGAGAAGTTCTTCCCTAGATACTCCTATGGCTCAATTCCTCTCTTTGTTTTGATCTGTTTTGAAGCCATCAAAAATAGTTCCTGACCCCCCGGACACTTTTTAGAGCATAATTCCATGTGGGCAGAGACTTGGCCTTTTTTTGTCCTCTGCTTAACCTGCTTATTACTCTTCTTCAAGATTCTGGTATAGTTTAATAGAAGAGTGTCTTGTGACACAAGATAGATGTTAAAAACTTTTCCACTGGCAAATACTTGCCAGTGTGAATCAGGATACGATTGATGCTGAGTAATCAAAATACAGAAATAACTTTACAGATTGGCATAACGCTGCAGCTGTCAATTGTAACTGCAAGTTTCAAATTTACCTGCTCATCTGTAAAAAAGACAACAAAACCTGCACCCTCCAACCAATTTATTTTGTAATAGGAGATTGGAGTAGATTATTTCTCGCACTAACTTTTGCTCTTTGATACTTTGAAACTGCCCATCAAGGGCTCGGCGCCTGTGGCTCAATTGGCTAAGGCGCCAGCCACGTACATGCCTGTCACTGTATCCCATACCTGCTGCGGTTCGAATCCCCAGCCTGGGCCCGCCAAACAACGATGGCTGCAACCAAAAAATGGCCGGGCATTGTGGTGGGCGTCTATGGTCCCAGCTACTTGGGAGGCGGAGGCAGAAGACTGGCTTGAGCCTAGGAGTTGGAGGTTGCTATGAGCTGTGATGCCATGGCACTCTACCCAGGGGGATAGCTTGAGGCTCCGTCTCAAAAAAAAAAGAAACTGCCCATCAAATGCACACTCAGCAGGGCATTTTTGCACAGCTTGTTATCTGGGATTTTCTTGGGAACTTCCTATAAAATCACTCAAGCCGGGTGTGATTGTGTGAGCCAGCAGTCCCAGCTACTCAGGAGGTGGACGCACGAGGATCGCTTGTGCCCAGGAGTTCAAGTCCAGCCTGGGCAACATAGCAAGACCCCCATCTGAAAAGAAAAATTCCACTCAGTAAACTATCTGCCAATAAGTAGATGTTAGGAACCTACTATTTGCCAGGGCTCTTTATTATTTTTTTCTCCTATAATTCTATGTTTTTGTTTGGAATAATTTCAAACTCAGGAAAATAGGATAGTGTTCTAGTGCAAGTCTGCTGGTGAATTCTCTCAGCTTTTCCTTGAAAATCTCTTTACAGTCTTTCGCTTTTGAAAGATACTTTGAGCATAGAATTAGAGGTTGCCAGCCATTTTCTTTCAGCAATTTAAAGATATTATTCTATTGTCACCTATATTCTAGTTTGCTAAAAAAATTAACCCCTTTTTGGCTAGGCGTGGTGGCTGATGCCTATAATCCTAGAACTCTGGGAGGCCCAGGCAGGATTTATTGAGCTCAGAAGTTTGAGACCAGCCTAAGCAAGAATGAAAGCTCCATCTCTACTAAAAATAGAAAAAATGGAAAAATTAAATGGGCATGATGATAAGCACCTATCATCTTAGTTACTTGGGAGGCTGAAGCAGGAAGATTACTTGAACCCAGGAGTCTGAGGTTGCTGTGAGCTTGGCTGAAGGTAGGGCACTCTAGCCTGGGCAACAGAGTGAGACTGTCTCAAAAAAATTTTTACCTTTTTTTGTTTGTATTTTTCATCTTTAGCTGATAAGATTTTCTCCTTCCGATTTTCAGCATCTTACTATTATGTATCTAGATGTGGTTTGCTTTGCATTTCTGCTGTTTGATGTTTGAAGAGCTTCTTGACTTTGTGGGTTGATGTCTTATGTTAGTTTTCGAAAAATCTCAACATTGTTTCCAAGATTGCTTTTACCCATTTTCTTGCTCATGAGACTCTAATTACACACATTAATACTTTGTGTATCCTGTGTGTCTCCTATACTCCCTTCTGTATTAGCCTTTGGTTTTTTAACCTCTTAGCTTCAGTTCAAATATTTTCTATTGACCCGTATTCCAGTTTACTAATTTTATCTTCTGCTGTCTTCTGCTGTATATAATGGACTGTTAAAGGTATTATTTGAGTATTTAAGTTTAGACATTCTATGTTTCAACTACAGTTTCCTAAAATTAAAAGTAGATTTCTCTACTAGAATTTCTCTAGTGAAATTCTCCTTATTTTTATCTATCTTCTCGTATTTCCCTCTGTTTTCTTGAACATATAAATGATTTAAAGTCCTTGTCTAGGTCTAGGTCATCTGTGGGTCTGCTTCCCCCTGCCCCTTGTTTTCCGGTTATATAGTTCTGTCGTTTGGCTTGTCTAGCCATTTTTTTTTTTTTTTTATCACATGCTGAGCACTCTGAGGCTCCAGAGAGGATTCCTGCCTTCCTCTGTGAGGTGGGGGGGGGGGGAGCTACTCCCCATGATCCAGTCATGACTGAGTGGGGTTGGGCTGTGTGCTGTTTAGGCACCACCTACCTGGTTAGCCCCTATTCCTCTGCCAGAGCCCTCCAAGGTCTTTCAGACAGGAGCATGATGTGTTTGCCAGGGCATCTTCCCATGACAGGGCCTCAGCTTCATTGTTGGTCTCCTCAGTACAATCTGTGGAAAACTTTTTTTAAGAGATAGGGTCTCCCTTGTTGCCCAGCTAGTCTTGAACTCCTGGCCTCAAAAGATCCTCCTGCCTCAGTCTCCTAACTAGCTGCTATACAGCTGAAAATAGTTCATTTATTTATTTCTTTTTTTGAGACAGAGTCTCACTTGGTAGGCTATGGCATCATGATAGCTCACAGCAACCTCAAACTTCTGGGCTCAAGTGATCTTCTTGCCTTAGCCCCCTGAGTAGCTGGGACTACAGGAACCTGCCACAATGCCCGGCTAGTTTTTCTGCTTTTAGTACAGAAGAGGGTCTTGTCATGTTCAGGCTGGCCTTGAACTCCTGAGCTCAAGTGATCCACCTGCCCCAGCCTCCCAGAGTGCTGGGATTACAGGCATGAGCCACTACATGCAGTCTACTTTTTTTTTAATGGTGGTAAAATATAGCATAAAAATTTGCCATTTTAATCACTTTTTAAAAAGGTTTTACTACAGCTTCTTAGCTTTCTATCCTCTATAATCTCAAAAATCCATGAAACGTATTGAGAAATGGCATTTAGTCTTGTATCCAGTCCTGTCACTCTAGCTCTGAGACTACCAGTTCTATGTCCTCCCTTCTCGTAGCAACCCTCTGGGGGGAGGATATTGGATTTCGTAACCCTGCCCCCAAGGAAAAACAGAAGACTTCAGTTCAGTTCTTGGGAGTTTCTCCCCTCTCCACCATCTTGGTGCCTCTAGCCATCATTCCTTCAGAAGCTCTCTTCTACACTTAAAGAGATGATTTTTATGATTTATCTGGCTGCTCTAGTTGTTCTTGATGGAAGAATTGTTCTTCAACAACCTAATACATCCCACCTGGAAATGAGTATCCTCTAGGTTTTCCCTACCTTGCGTACGTCTTCATTTCACCAAGTATTATTGACCTAGGTTGTTAAGATATTGCCTGAATCACTGGAAATATTTATCTTCATATTTTGAGTCTACTTTTACTTTTTTTCCTCAAACTATCTTAATAAAGCAGATAAACTGATGGCCTAAATTGTCCTGAATTTCATTTTTTATTTTTCCTGCCAACCTTTTGTGGAAATGTTAATAAATGAAAGGGAGGATTCTGTACTATACTATTTCACGTGTATAGAAGAACAGTGTTGTACAAAGCTTTGTGCAAAATTATTGTGAAAACTTTATTGTCTTAATTTTTACCAAAGATTTTCCATAGTTTGAGTATTTGAAGCACTAAAATATAAAAATGAAAAAAAAAAGAATCAAAGGGCACAGAATAGGTGAGAATGAATGAATGAATGAATATCTTACTGAATAAATCATTAGAAGGATAGAGGGGGAAAAAAAGCAAATCTTATGGACAAATCTTCAAGATGATGAGTGCCCTGAATTTGAGTGGAGACTAAAATGTTGGGCACATATCCACTACGTAATTGTTCCTGAATTCTTTAATACGTAAAAAGAAAGTTCACTTTAGAATTATAGATTAATTCATTTCTATTTCTAAAAGTTTTACAGTTATAAATGACATGTAGATGTAGGTCCCTCCAACTCCCATTTCTAGTGGGAGACCTTGTTTATTGACTTTGACTTTGCAACATTCCTTGTGACCACTGTGTTAGTTATAGGCTCATTGGGGAGAAAATGCCATAACCAGCCTTAGCTGGTATGTCAGTCATTTTAAGTAGTTGCTTAAGTTTCTTCCTTCTCATTCTACTGCTACCATCTTATCCCAGGCACCTTTTGTAACTGGAATAATATTTTCAAAATATTTTCATCAGCTAGAAGCTTAATGATTTGCTAGTTTTCCCTGTTGTCATAGCATAGTATTTAATTTACCTTATACTTATGATTTGTGAATTTGTTAAAAATATAAATGCCCAGACTATAGCAGAATCAAAATTCCCACAGGAGGAGCCTGAGACTCTACTTACCAGGCACTTGGCTGACTTTTATGACTTATGTGTGTCCTTGTACCAGCAGCATTAGTATCACCTGGGAACTTGTGAAAAATGTAAATATTTGTGCCTCATGCCACACCCACTGAATCAGAAACTTTGGGGTGGGGGCTGGCAATAGTTTAACAAGGCTTCCAGGTGATTCAGATGTACACTAAATTTAATACCACTGCATTACCCTGTAACAATGACTTGGGGCACTGTTCTTAAACTTGGTTCACACTAGAATGACCTAGGGAGCTTTAAAGATATACTGATGCCTAAACCTTAACCTCAGATATTCTGATTTAATTGTTTTGGAATGTAGCAAGGCATTTCTGTATGTTACCAAGAATGCCCAAGCAAATATAAAACATCACCCTGCCATCTGTAACTCACTGCATAATTTTTATGCAGTAGATCTATAAGTAAAGGTGATTTGATTACTGATTGGATTTATAAGTAAAAGTGATAAACTTGAATAGTCGAAATAAATTTACACCATTAAAGTATCATTGTTTACTGAGGTTCTATGTAAGATTTAATTTGAAGAAAGCAATCTGCTACTGATGATCTGAAAACCACAGGTCCTAGAGACTCAAGTCTGAACTCTTAGCTTTACATTCAACACAGTAGTTTACTGCCTCTCTTACTAAAACCCCAGAGGAGCTCTACCCTCTAGTTCAGTATTTTTCAACTTCTTTGCTCTCATGGCACACTTGAACCCACATTTAAATTTCCATGGCACACTTAAATTATGGTGACTAAAAAACGAGTAAAAAAAGAATATACTTATTATGCTTTGAACTTCTTTCTAAAATAATTCAATTAACGATCTTTAAACATTTTTTTGCGGCACACCTAAGATCCCCTCACGGCACACCAGTATGCTGCAGCACATGAGTTGAAAGTCATTGCTCTAGTTCTATTTATAGGTCTAGGGGCTGAGGGGCGCAGACCTGCTGCCTCCACCTTGGCGATGTTGGTGTTGTGGCAGCAAGCAGCGGAACCAGCAGGCTGGAGGGTGGGCAGGGTGGCCCCATTTCCTAGGCCTGGGAATAAAAAGGATTGTAGCCATTCATTTGTGACTCAGACATGTCCCAGACACCATGTCACAGACATGCTAAATGTAACTACCAAGCCCCCTAAATGTAACTGCCGAGGGCCAGACATGTCCCAAACAGGCTAAATGTAACCACCAAGGGCCAGACATGTCTCAGACAGGCTAAATGTAACCACCAAGGGCCAGACATGTCTCAGACAGACTAAATGTAACCACCAAGGGCTAGACATGTTCCAGACATGTCTCAGACAGGCTAAAGGTAACTACAGAGGGCCCCATGCACTATATATACCCCTAGACAAAGGGCTGACAGAGAGAGGGAGCTTTTCTCTCCTGACTTGGATTTTCTCTCTCTGCCAGGAGCTCTGACACTTCTGTATTCTTTTCTGTAAATAAATCCTGATCTGTGGTCTGCGGATTCATTCTTCGAATTGCCAAGACCAAGAACCTACTGAAGAGTGAAATTCTGGTATCACTATCACATACAACAAACAAGGTCTCAGACACCCACATTCTAGTTCCAGCCCTTTGGGACCTTGGCAATCACAAAATTTGGGCCTTCTGTTTCCTCATTATGAAGTGAGAGGCAAGAACAAAGTTGTCTCTAAGGCCTCTATGACTCTGTATATTTTTGCATTTCCACTTTGAATCTAAGTTTCCCAGCTTTGATGGCACTGTCTCCTTTTTGCTTGTCTAGATGATGCTCATCTTAAGGCACAGTTTGGGTCCTAACTGTCCTTAAGATTTCTTTGATAGGCTCGGTGCCTGTGGCTCAATTGGCTAAGGCGCCAGCCATGTACACCTAAGGTGGCGGGTTCGAATCCCCAGCCCGGGCCCGCCAAACAACAATGATGGCTGCAACCAAAAAATGGCCGGGTGTTGTGGCGGACGCCTGTGATCCCAGCTACTTGGGAGGCAGAGGCAGGAGACTCGCTTGAGCCCAGGAGTTGGTGGTTGCTTTGAGCTGTGATGCCATGGCACTCTACCCCGGGGGACAGCTTGAGGCTCCATCTCAAAAAAAAAAAAAAAAAAGAAGAGAGAAAACTGTTTTCTAAAGCAAATATTGGGATATAGTATAACCTTGACCTTAATGACCTGTCAAGGAAAATGGCCAAAACGTTAGAAATAACTTTTAAAGATCATTTGGTAATAATTTTCAGCAAGGATTTTTCCACTTACCTCATTGCCACATT
>CAUYQV010050376.1:0-28705 GCA_963574575.1 Galagoides demidoff
GCCTGTGGTCCCAGCTACTTGGGAGGCTGAGGCAGGAGACTCACTTGAGCCCAGGAGTTGGAGGTTGCTATGAGCTGTGATGCCATGGCACTCTACCCAGGGGGATAGCTTGAGGCTCCGTCTCAAAAAGAAAAAAGAATCACTTAAGCCCAAGAGTTTGAGGTTGCTGTGAGCTATGACACTACAGCACTCTACCAAGGGTGACACAATGAGACTCTGTCTCTGGAAAAAAAAATTAGTGCATTATGTTCTAGAAATCCATGGTCTACTATGTATGCATACAGAAAATATAATAAATAGCATTTATGAAACCGGTTAATAATGACAAACTTAGGCAAGGAACAGGGGCTCATGCCTATAATCCTAGCACTCTGGGAGGCCAAAACAGGTAGACTGCTTGAGCTCAGGAGTTCGAGACCAGCCTAAACCAGAGCAAGATCCTGTCTCTAAAAATAGCAGGGCATTGTGGCAGACACCTGTACTTCCAGCTATGTGGGAGGATGATACAAAAGGGTAACTTCAGCCCAAGAGTTTGAGGTTGTTGTGAGCTATGATATTACAGCACTCTACTGAGGGTGACAAAGTGAGACTGTCTCAAAAAAAAATAACAACATAATTAACCCACTCAAGAAGGTTCAAAATTTCAGCCACCACTATACTCTCTCATCCCTCCAATCATTTAACAAGTCCTATCAATTCTTTGCTTCTTGAACAAGCTATTTTCCATTCACACTACATACAACTACCTATTTTCACACAAATTTTCACATAGCAAGAGTGCTGAAAAATAGTAAAACTGAGAGTAAATATTATATAAAAGACAAGACATTTTTCCTGTTTTTAATTGCCTTAAAAGATAATCATCTAAAGTAAAAACATAAAATATTTGAAAAATAAAAATTATCTGACAATTAAAGTACAAAAGATGTAAAAGAGGAGATGGAAATATATTAATATCTACTATCTAACATGTGAAATATTAGACAATACAGAGAACATTTCCATCACTCGCAAAATTATATTGGACAGCAATGCTCCAGTGCAACCACTAAAATCACAGTAAAAACATAATGACTAATAGTGAAGATAAAAAAAAAATCCAAAGGAAGACAGAAAAAAATAAACTAATGAAATTCAGGTTTGAGCTAGTATCAATTCTAAAATATATCTGACAATAGAAAGAAAAACACACGTTTTTTGACCAAAAAATTCTATTTCCGGGTGGCACCTGTGGCTCAGTGGGTAGGGCGCCAGCCCCATATACCAAGGGTGGCGGGTTCAAACCTGGCCCCGGCCAAACTGCAACAAAAAATAGCCGGGTATAGAGTGGCACCTGTGGTTCAAAGGAGTAGGGCACCAGCCCCTTATGCCGGAGGTGGCGGGTTCAAACCCAGCCCTGGCCAAAAACTGCAAAAAGAAAAAAATAGCCAGGTGTTGTGCCTGTAGTCCCAGCTGTTTGGGAGGCTGAGGCAAGAGAATTGCCTAAGCACAGGAGTTGGAGGTTGCTGTGAGCTGTGTGATGCCACGGAACTCTACCAAGGGCAATAAAGTGAGACTGTCTCTACAAAAAAAAAAAAATTCCACACCTAAGAATTAATCCTACAAACAAACTCATATACAAGTGCACAAAGAAGTATAGGTCACGCCAGGCGTGGTAGCTCACTCCTGTAATCCTAGCACTCCAAGCCTGAGGTGGGAGGATCCCTTGAGCTCAGGAGTTCAAGACCAACCTGAGCAAGAGACCCCATCTCTACTAAAAACAAAAAAATTAGCTGGGTGTTGTGGCAGGCACCTGTACTCCCAGCTACTCTAGAGGCTGAGACAGGAGGATCACTTGAACTCAAAAATTTGAGGTTGCAGCTCGGCGCCTGTGGCTCAAGTGGCTAAGGCGCCAGCCACATACACCTAAGGTGGTGGGTTCGAATCCAGCCTGGGCCCGCCAAACAACAATGATGGCTGCAACCAAAAAAAAAAATAGCCAGGTGTTGTGGCAGGCGCCTGTGGTCCCAGCTACTTGGGAGGCTGAGGCAGAAGACTCACTTGAGCCTAGGAGTTGGACGTTGCTGTGAGCTGTGATGCCATAGCACTCTACCCAGGGGGACAGCTTGAGGCTCTGTCTCAAAAAAAAAAAAAAAGAAGAAGAAAGTGAGCCCCCACCATCGAAGGGTTCTGGGTGGTCTATACTGTCTAGGCATAGGAGATAGAGTATATGGGGGGAAACCTACTATATTTCTCACCAGGCAGGGTGACTGGTTTCCAGATAGAATTACCTTGGGAAACTATCTCACGCCCTCAATCTCTAACCACAAACTTGGGGGTCTTGTGGCCCTGGAGACTATGAAGCCCCCATGTGCAGCCTCATAGGAAGCACAGACTCAGAGGGAGAAAATAATAGTAACAGCTAACATATATGAAGGGTTTACTATAAGCCTATACATACATTAATCAACTCCTTTTAGGATCCTGGCAGCCTCACAAAGAAGATGCTATTACATATAATCTCCATTTTATTGATGGGAAAACAGAGGCATATACAGGTGACCTGATCTAGAATTGCCCAGCTGGTAAGGGCCAGCCTGTCTGAACCCTGGGCTTGTGCTAAATGTCTTATTCTACACAAGGTAGCCCAGAAATCCAGAGAACAATCCCAGAGGTAGGCTTTGCTGCCCACTCATCGTATAGATGAGGAAATTGATGCTATTGGGTCATTTGGGGAGAAAACAGCAGAGCTTGGACTCTGGCCAAGTCCATGGCCCCCAAAATGAAGTTTCTTAACTTTCTAATTACCAAATGCTCTTTGGGCCTCGGTTTTCTCATTTGTAAAGGGAGTTTGGTTGCAGAATACAGCCTAGAAGGCTGTTTTGATGAAGCATCTGGCAGGCATGGAAGATGGTAGTGGGGTCTGGCAGAGTAGTGTGGCCTGAAGAGAAAGGAAGGGGACTGAGTGAGTTAGGGGTCACAGTGAGAACAACGTAGGGACAAGGTTTCCCATGGCCTGTCTCTCCCACCTGGGGCAGTTAGATCCGCCTCTAGTATCCCCTGTGTGAGACCTGCAGGGTCCCTCTGGTCACCTTGCCCCCTCTGTCCCTTCCCAGGGAACAGCGCCGACTCTATATCCAGCCTCGAGTTTTGCCAACGTTGCCCAGAGACGCATGAGTAGCAGGCAGCTCCCATCCCCTGCCTGCAGCCCCCTGCCTGCCCAGCTGCTGGGACCCCAGGCCTAGGACAATGGGAGGAGGGGGCCTTGTGGCCTCGGGGGCCTATAGGGGCCTGGGAACCAGGCAGCTCCGGGTTGGTGTGTGGGGAGAGAGGGCCCCAGAGGGGGCGAGATGGGAGGGGCTTGGAGAAGGCAGGGGGTGCACAATGGGAGGGGAAGCCTTGGGGAGGGGTATAGCTTAGCCTCCTCCCCCACGTGGCTCCAGAAAGTGAGGCCATTAGCTCCCCCCTGGCACTGCGCCCCTTTCTGCTGGCACTGTTGCCCCCTCTGGCTGCAACAGGTGCGGGGGGTTTCTGAAGGCAGGAATACAGGATACAATCCCTTTCGGAAGCAAAGTGACACAGGCCTGCACTGCTATAAATACAGAAGGACACAGCTGATTGGAGTGGGGGTGGTAGGTTCCTAAGGAACCTAGAGGACTCAAGAAGAGGGAGGGAGGGAGGGATGGAGGGTGCAGGGTGTTGGGGGGCAACCCTAAGCCCTGGGAACAACATGGTCAGGTTTCAGAATGGACAGAAACCCAGTAACGTGGGACACTCCTGACCCTTGTGTCTTGAAGCCCCAGGGGAGGGTAGAGCTTAGGGGGGCCCTCCTTCCAGGCCTCACCTGTCCCCAGCCCATCCCCCTCCCCTCTTACAGCTCCACCCCTTTACCGGGTACCCCTTTCACCCCACTCTTTTGGGGGCTGTCCCTTCTGGTACGGTCAATTGGAAATGTGACCCCCTAGTCCTATAGCTCTACCTTGAGGCAATATCACAGGTTTTGTGACTCAGAGCCTCTGTGACAACCAGAGCTTCCCGGGCCCAGGCTTTGCTGGGCACAGTAGATACCTGCAGGGACCACCCTACACACCTATCCTGGGCTGGGCTTCTCTGATCAGGAAGCCACTGGAGGGGACCTTCCTCCATCCAAACATGCTCAAATCCCAGCAGAGCCTCTGGCATCCATATCTGGCCTCCCACATGGGAGCCTGGGCATTTCCAACTTTGAAGTGCAGGATTGATAGAAATTCTGACTTCATTCCTTTATCTGTTCATGCATCTTATTCAACAGACACTTCATGAGCACCTGCTGTCTGCAAACCTGTGATGGGGGCCAGAGATAAACAGTGACCCTGGCAGAGCCCATGTCCCTCTCCCATGAGGCTCATAGTTACAGTGAGGAATGAGGGTCAGTGAGCCCTGGGGGTGGGGGTGCACAGCGGCAGTTCTGGGTTGGGTTGGGAAGCTGGTGGGTCCTATAAGGCTTTCTTTTCACAGGAGTTGTCATCTAAGCTTCACACTAAAGGGGAGGGGAGGGTGCTCCAGGTAGCAGAAACAGCAAGTGCAAAGGCCCTGAAGCAGGGCAGGAGCCTTGGCTGGCAGTCCTAGTTTTGCCATTCATTAATATTTGCTGTGTGTCCCAGACAAGAAACTGCCCCTTTCTGAGCTGTAATTTCCATATCTGTAATGGGGCCTCTTAACACATTGCTTAGCAAATAGGATCAACAGGGCACCTGGCCCACAGCAGGCCCTCGATAAATATTTGCTAAATCATGGGTGTAGTGGTGCACCTGTAATCCTGTCTTGGGAAGCTGGATTACAGGTGGGAAGCTGAGGTGCAGAGGATTGCTTGAGCCCAGGAGTTCAAAGCTGCAGTGAGCTACGATCATGCAATCATTGCCCTCCCACTTGGATGACAGAACAAGACTCTATCTCTAAAAGAAAAAAAATTCCCAAATGTAGATGACCAGGCCAGAGGAGGCACATGGCTCCTGTCTAGGGGTGGGTGGGTTGGGGCAGCTTATAATCATTTCTTTTCTAGCCAAGGCCAACCCCATTTCCCTGGGTTCCTTCTCCTGTCCCACCAGTCCCCTGCCAGCTGTCCTACCATGTGTGCGCCAGCCTGTCAAGAGAGGCGCCTGTTCCGGAACACCTGATGCCTTGCTTCCCAGAGATTTCACAGGGACAGGTCCACGGAAGTTCAGCTGCCACATGGGCTTAACCCTGGAGCCTGACTGCCGGGTCCTCAAAAGCCCAGCACTGTTGTCTCTTGACCTCATAAAGAGCCCTGGCACTGTCTCAACATCAGCTGGAAAGACCTTGTTTCAACTCTTAAGCTCTGGCCTTGCTTGGCTGTGTGGCTTTGGGAAAATTAGTCAACCTCTCTGGTTATCTCCACCAATGATAATAATAGCTAACACAGCCTTAGTTAGTGCTTATCATGGGGCAGGGTCTGTGTTCACAGCCTTTCCTTGAATAAATGTATTTTTTTTTTTTTTTGAGACGGAGCCTCAAGCTATCCCCCTGGGTAGAGTGCTATGGCATCACAGCTCACAGCAACCTCCAACTCCTGGGCTCAAGCAAGTCTCCTGCCTCCGCCTCCCAAGTAGCTAGGACCACAGGCGCCCGCCACAACGCCCAGCCATTTTTTTGGTTGCAACCATCATTGTTGTTTGGAGGGCCTGGGCTGGGGATTCGAACCCGCCACCTTAGGTGTACATGGCTGGCGCCTTAGCCGATTGAGCCACAGGCGCCGAGCCAAATAAATGTATTCTTTTCGATTCCTTTTTTTTTTTCTTTTGGCCAGGGCTGGGTTTGAACCTACCAGCTCTGGCATACAGGGTTGGCACCCTACTCTTCTGAGCCACAGGTGCCACCCTATTCTTTTTTTTTTGAGATGGAACCTCAAGCTATCCCCCTGGGTAGAGTGCCATGGCATCACAGCTCATAGCAACCTCCAACTCTTGGGCTCAAGCGAGTCTCCTGCTCCTGCCTCCCAAGTAGCTGGGACCACAGGTGCCCGCCACAACGCCCGGCCATTTTTTGGTTGTAGCCATCATTGTTGTTTGGTGGGCCCGGGCTGGGGATTCGAACCCGCCACCTTAGGTGTACGTGGCTGGCGCCTTAGCCGATTTGAGCCACAGGCGCCGAGCCTGCTATCCTATTCTTATCACAACTTTCTGAGTTCCCAAGTATTACTGACCCCATTTCACAGATATGAAAATGAAGGCACAGAGAGAAAGAGGTTACGTGATCCATAGGCAAAATTATCCAATCAGTGATGACCACAATAAACATCATGTGCCCAGTGTGTGCCTGCCTCTAAACTTAAGTGCTTTACATGGATTAACTCATTTATTTCTCCCAAACACCAAATGGGAGGTCAGAGGGAATGTTTTTTTTTGGCGGGGGGAGGTTTGAGACAAAGTCTTACTTTGTCATTTTTGGTAGAATGCCATGGAGTCATTCATACTCACAGCAACCTCCAACTCACAGGCTCAAGCACTCCTCTTGCCTCAGCCTCCCCAGTAGTCTCACTTTGTCACCCTAAGTAGAGTGCTGTGAGATCATAGCTCACAGAGACCTCAAACTCTTAGGCTCAAATGATCCTCTTGCCTCAGCCTCCAAGTAGCTGGGACTACAGGTGCTTGCCACAACACCCCACTATTTCCTTTTTTAGGGACAGTGTCTCACTCTTGTTCAGCCTGGTCTCGAACTCCTGGGCTCAGGCAATCCATCTGCCTCAGCCTCCCAGAGTGCTAAGATTACAGGCGTAAGCCACCACACTGGGCCAAGAGGAAATTTTTTTTTTTGAGACAGAGCTTCAAGCTGTCCCCCTGGGTGGAGTGCTGTGGCATCACAGCTCACCACAACCTCTAACTCCTGGGCTCCAGCAAGTCTTCTGCCTCCACCTCCCAAGTAGCTGGGACCACAATGCCCGGCTACTTTTTGGTTGCAGCAGTCATCGTTGTTTGGCGGGTCCGAGCTGGATTCAAACCTGCCACCTTAGGTGTATGTGGCTGGCACCTTAGCCGCTTGAGCCGCAGGCGCTGAGCGGGAGTGGGGGTGGGGTGGGGTGGGGGGATATTAAGGTAGGTCCCATTTTACAGATGAAGTAACTAAGACCCAGAAAGGATAAGCAATTTGCTCAAAGTCACGAAGTCATTCAGTGGTACAGGAGACTGAGTAGAGTGGATCAATAGTATACTTCTCTTGGGCCTGTCAGAGCACCTTGCATAATGGTGCAGTCCCTGAAGAGAAACTATTACTATTATTGATGGTGCTGTAGCTGTCATTGTTATTATTACACCTGTTAAGAAAAGTTAGCTGAAACTTGGAAATAAAGCAGAAGGGAGTACAGCAGGGGTTTTTGATGCCTCATTGGGATGTTGACTAACCCAGCCCTAAAAGATTATTTCATTTCACTGTGCTGTCAGATATAATAACCAATAGCCATGAATGACTATGTAGATTTAAACTGAAATTAAAATTAAAAAAAATTAGAAGTTCAAATGCTCACTTGCACTAGCCGCAGTTTAAGCACTGAATAGCCACATGGCTACTGGCTACTGTTAGACAGTACAGATTTCAAAACACATTTGTCACTGCAGAACATTCTGTTGGAACTTTGCTCTAGGAAAATGTGCTTCTGCTTGAATTTGCTCTTTCTCATCTGGTTAGAGCTCCAGCCCTGTGAAGTTTCAGTTAACTTGATATAGAAAAGAGAAACTCAATGATGGTTTTATTGCAATATAGGTCATTATCAGTTTTATCTAGCCTATGCTTATTCTAACTTTTCTTTTTTAATTTTTGGAGACAGTCTCACTCTGTCATCCAGACTGGAATACAGTGGTGCAATCACAGTTCATTGTGGCCTTAAACATCTGGGCTCAAGGGATCCTTCTGTCTCAGACTCCCTGGTAGCTGGGACTATAGACACATGATACCACACCTGGGTATATTTTTAATTTTTTTTTTTTTTTTGAGACAGAGTCTCACTGTGTTGCCCCAGCTCACAGCAACCTCAAACTCTTGGGCTTATGTAATTCTCTTGCCTCAGCCTCCCAGTAGCTGGGGCTACAAGTGTCCGCCACAATGCCCAGCTTTGTTGTTGTTGTCATTGTTGTTTAGCAAGCCTGAGCTGGGTTTGAACCTGCCAGCCCTGGTGGCACCCTAACTACTGAGCTATTGGTGCTGAGCCTAAATTTTTAATTTTTTTGTAGAGGTGGGGAGTCTCACTATATTGCCTAGGCTGGTCTTGAACTCTTAGACTCAATAAATCCTTCCATCTTGGCCTCCCAGAATGCTGGGATTATAGGCATGAGCCACTGTGCCCAGCCTCTAACATTCTTAATTAAAAAGAAAAAAAAAATCTCCATAGATACCCAGTTTCTCAAATGCTTTTAGCACCAGCCTGACGATTTTACTGGCTCCCTCAATAATGAGTTAATGAATCACTGACATGTGTTTGCTTGACATTTGGGTGAGTCAAGATTTCAACTTTTTGAGAACCTCACGTTGACACCCCCATTTTGCAAATGGGGAAACAGAGGTCAGCCCACTGCCTCTTCCCTCCCAAACTCAGGGGTCCCATCCTTGCACCCACCTCATGTAAGCACCCACCCCACCCCCTGCCCAGCTCCCAGAAGCTGCACTGAGAATCTGCCTTCCTCCTCCTGCCGCAGCCAAGAACCAGGTCAGCCCAACGCTGGGACATCAAAGGGAATCTATAAATACAGATGCAGGAGGAAAAATAGACACTTCCCTAGCCCTCCCAGTCTTCCTTCGCTCCCACTCCAGATTACTCCTGGCTGGGCTCCCACCTCAGGAGCTGGGCTGAAGCCCCCAGCCCCAAGGATCCCCTTTCTTGAAAGCAGTAGAGGGGAATAGCTGGTGGCACTCTAGTTCCCCCTACCCCATGAGCTCAACCACTTCTGCCCTCTCCTTCTCTACCAGGCATCACTGGGAGGTGCAGATGGGATTCAAAGCTACAGGGGAGGATTCTCGGTTTATCCAAATCTTCGGATCCCCTGGAATCTTCCTTCTCGTAGGGAACACATAGGGTTTCTTTCCTGTGCTAGGCTCTAGGAAGCTGGTGGGGACAAGGCAGATAGTTCAGACCTAGGCAGGGCAGTTAGTGGGGCTTCCTGGAGGAAGGTGACATGCACTAAGCCAAAAGGAGGATGGGAGTGATGGAGGGTAGAGAGCCAGGTTTGGGTGGTGGATGGAGGGGAAATGGAGGGGAAAGAGTTTACGGTCCCCCTCAGTCCTTCCCTGTTTCTTACTCCCCAAGTCCCCTGCCTTTGCACTTCAATGCCTCTCAAATATACACATTTCTCTCCACTGCTGTGCTCCTGGCCCCCTTATTGCTCCCTCAAACTAGTATAGTCAACTCTTTCCTGGTCCCTCAGGGCTATTCATTCATGCCCTAGATGCATCATTCTCCACAAGGTGGTCAGAGAGATCTTTTTTTTTAAAGAGACAGGGTCTTGCTATGCTGCCCAGTCTGGTCTAAAACTCCAGGTCTCAAGTGATCCTCTTGTCTCAGCCTAGTTGCTGAGATTATGAATATAAGTTATATCAGATTATCTCATTTGCTCTCCATAAACTCTCCCATGGCTACCTAATGCCCTTGAGATAAAACCCAAACTCTTTCCCTTGTCCCCACCCACTCACTACCCTCCCCGCCTCCATCTGCTCCAGTCATCTGTGCCTTCTCCTTGCTATGCCTCCTGCTCCAGGGCTTTGCAAAGGCTGTGCCCTCTGTTCTTCCCTTATTTCTTCTCCAAAGTGGCTTATCCTCCTCCTTCAAGTCTCAACTCAAATATCATTTCCTCATAGAGGCTCTTCCTAACGCCCCTAGACTATTGCTACCCACTATTCTCTTTTCTTGGCCTTTACAATGATCTGAAATTCATCTTGGCACCTATACAGTTACAGCACCAGCCACATACAACAAGGGTGGTGGGTTTGAACCTAGGCTGGGCCAGCTATACAATAATGACAGCTGCAACAAAAAATAACCAGGACTACAGATGCCTGTAGTCCCAGCCACTTGGGAGGCTGAGGCAAAAAAATCACTTAAGCCCAAGAATTTGAGGTTGCTGTGAGCTGCGACACTACAGCACTCTACAGTACTCTACAAAGGGTGACATAGTGAGACTATGTCTCAAAAAAAGAAATGATGATCTGAAGTTACTTCAGTCAGTCATTTATTTGTTTCCTTACTGGCTGTTTGGGGATGCCCTCAAGAGAGCAGAGACCCCATCTTCTCCATCATCTCCCTCTCTGTGCCTAGACTGCACTTCCAAAGGCCTCAGTTTCCCCATCTATAAATTGGGGTGCAAATATGACAAGTTGTTCCCTTCTGAGAAGCTGTCAGCCTCATGTATCATTAAAGTTACTATTTCTCCAACCTGAGCAAGAGCAAAGTATCTGGGTTTTGTGGTGGGGGCCTGTAGTCCCAGCTACTGGAGGCTGAGGCAAGAGGGTTGCTGGAGCCCAAGAGTTTGAGGTTGCTGTAAGATATAATGCCAAGGCACTCTACCCAGGGCACAGAGTGAGACTCTGTCTCAAAATAAATAAATAAATAAAATAAAATAAAGTTACTATTTCCCTTGCAAACAGCTTGCCTGGTTCTGTAGACTCTTGTAATCGATATGCTAATTGATGCAGATTTTATGTAAATGACACGTGTGTTTATTTCTCCCTAGAAATTTCCCACTGGCCTCCAGATCCCCCGAAGCTAGAGAGGGATAGCATCTCAGTCTGAGTTCCTTGGGGACCCACCCACTCTCAGGGGAAAGCATTCTCAGAGCACCTGCAGGCTCCCTACTCCCTCCTCCTTCCTAGCCTCCAGGGTTTGCCCAAAGTGGGCAAAATCACTACACTCTCAAAGGAGGGGGTGGGATGAGTGGGTGGAGATTTAGAGACGGAGGGGAAGACCAAGACAGAGACAGCAAGAGAGCAAAGCTGAGGGTTGAGGAAGTGGGAGGGGAGATGGGAAAAGAAACAGATTGAGATAGAGGGAGAGAAGCTGAGCGGGTCCCTTGCAGCCTCAGGTGCGTGGGGCTAGGGTGAGGCTGGGTGTGCCTGCCACCATGCCTTTGGAGCAGAGGGCCAATGGCCCATACTGGTCATAGAGGATTGGAATCTTCTGGAAGGTTAAACTGAGTCTAGACAACAGGAGCCACAAGCCTTATCTGCACCATCATTCCAAGGCAGGGGTGGGGGACAGTGGCTTGAATAGTACTCAATATCCAATTGTCTCTATTGAGTGCCACTGTGTGCCAGCTCTGTGTTGGGCGGTAGTGGGACACAGCCTTGACCTAGGTTGTCCTGTCCTGGGTCCCTGCTCTGGGGATGCCAGTCTGGTATAAAGTAAGATTCAAACTGAGACATTCACCTTGGGAATGAAGGAGAAGGGGTTAACCAGGTTAACCTGAAAGGAGAGGGAGGCAGAGGGCCAGGTGGAGGAAAGGCCCCATGCAAAGGCCCTGGGGCAGGAAAAATGTCTGTCAGCTATCTGCCCTCCCTCCACCTGCCTTCTGTTTTTGTTTTTCTGGGGGTTTTTGCAGTTTTTGGCCAGGGCCAGGCTTGAACTCACCACCCCTGGAATATGGGGCTGGCGCCCTACTCCTTGAACCACAGGTGCCACCCTCTCTTCCTGCCTTCTGCTGTTGCAGACTCCATCGTCCCTCCAAGGGCTCCTCTGACTACCTTTTTAAAGTCTCCCCCAATGCTGGGCACAGTGGCTCACGCTTGTAATCCTAGCACTCTGGGAGGCTGAGATGGGTGGATTGCTTGAGCTCAGGTGTTTAAGACAGACTAGCTTGAGCAAGAGCAAGACCTTGTCTCTAAAATGAGCTGGTGTTGTAGAGGACACCCGTAGTCACAGCTACTCAGGAGGCTAAGGCAAGAGGATTGCTTGAGCCCATGAGTTCGAAATTGCTGTGAGCTAGGATGCCATAGTACTCTACCGGAGGAAGAAAGTGAGACTCTGTCTCAAAAAATAAATAAATACATAAAGTCTTCCCCACTCACACACCAAACTCCCTATCTTCTCTCCTTGCTTCATTTTTCTCCTTAGCATCATCTGGCTCAGAACAGATCTCTCTTATTTATGCTGTTTCTCCCCCCATTAGATGTCAGCTGTACCAGGCCAGACTTTATCTATTGCATTCACTGCTGTGTGTCCCCAGTGGCTAAAATAAGCCAGGCACACAATAGATGCTTAATAAATATTTGCTAAATAACTTGATCCTCTCCTACCCTGATCTCTGAACTCTGCTAAGACGGGGGCTCATTGTGTTCTCAGCACTGCCCAATAGAATCCAGTAAGCAGTAGGTGCTTAATAAAGTTAGCTGAACAAATAAGCCAGTGAGTCAAGACCCACAGGGCTGTTTCCCTTCCTTAAGACTAAAGACATCAAGGGTTTACAGCCAAGGCAGAGCTTTTCCAAGTGAAGTGCAAAGGGTGTGGGGGTGAGCTCAGCACCCATGATGTGCACCCCCTCACACTGACGTTGGTGTCACCTGCATGCCTGGCCCTGGTGGCAGTGACAAACTGGCACTAGCTTAGGTCATTCACACACATACACCTTACACCATTACTGTGTTTTTTTCCTATCATTCTTTCTCCCTAATAGTTCTGGTTTTCCTTCTATGTTTTTCTTTTAATTTGTGGCAAAACACACATAACTTAAAATCCACCGTTTTAGCTGTTGTTAAGTACACAGTTCAGGGACATCAAGCACACTTACATTGCTGTGCAACTGTCACCACCCTCCATCTCCAGAACTTTCTCATCTTCCCAAACTGAAACTCTGTCCCCATGAAACACCAACTTCGTACCCCCTCCTTGGCCCTTGGTACCAATATCCAACTTTTTGTCTCCATGAATCTGACCCCTCCTGTGAGTGGGATCACACAGGATTTGTCCTTCTGTGTCTGGTTCTTTCACGGAGCATCATGTTCTCAGGCTTCACCCACGTTGTAGCCTCCATCAGAGCCTCATTCCTTTTCATGGCTGAGTGATATTCCAGTGTGTGGATGAACCTTATTGTATTTATCCATCCATTGACCAATGAACACTTGGGTTGTTTCCACCTCTTGGCTATTGTGAATTGTGCTGCTGTGAATGTTAGTGTTTGTGGTATCTGTTTTATCCATTTCTATTTCTCTGTTGACAATGCCCTGAACAATCTTAGAGACATCAAAGCTTCTTCTTAAAACTTCCAAGAAAAGATGAAGATCAGGAAAAATCTCTAAGAGGAAGAAACACAGAATTGCAGAATTTTCCAGTAGAGGGAAAGGGAGGAAAACCTGCCTTTATGAAGCATTTACTATGTGTATATGCCTGGCCCTGGCATCTTTGGAAATTAAACAACTTGCTCACAGCTGGTGGTGGCCAAGCCAGGCTTTGTGTCCCAATCTGTGGGCTGCAGAGATGCATTCCACTGCTTGGTTAATTGCCTCTGATGAGGGGCAGCTCACCATTCCATCAGTGATTAGGAAATGAATGAGTATGGTAACCTAAGAGGAAACAAAACAGAGTAGAAAGGAGCTGTCCCTTCAAACTTGGGATGGTCAGGGAAGGTCTCCCAGAGAAGGGGACCTTGGTAGGGAACAGCTTCCCAGGCAGAAGGAACAGCAAGAGCTAAGGCGCTGCACCAAGACTGAACTGAGTGCGTTCATTAGGCTGGGAGGAGTTCAGAGGAAGGTAGACTGAATGTGGAGAATGTGAGGCTCCCTGTGCCCAAATGACTTTGAATCCTGCCCTGTCTGTGCTTCAGTTTCCTATTCATACGCAAGGGCAGATCCCCAGGAGCTCCAAGATCCCTGGATGGCCCCACTCCGCTTCCCCTTTATGGGACCACTTGTTTCATTTGCATATGCAGATACCACTTTGGGGGAGGGGCTTCTGGGACTCCCAGAAGGTATCTGGCCTTTCTGGGGGATTTCTGAGTGGGAGGGAAACTTGTAATTGCTCTTTAATTTCCACTTATAAATCAGGCAGCTGATCTTGCTGCTTATGTCTCTAATTTATTATTTCCAGGGTGCAAGTATAATGCTTTAGGTCCAGCCAGACACACAGTTGGCCTGAGCTTCAGCTCCGACGTCTGAGAGGCTGTGTACATGTTGGGGGTGATCTGAGGCTGGACAGCCCCCACCCACTCCCCTCTGCCTGGGTAGCTGAAGGCCTACTGTGTGCCCAGGCCTTACACATACAATCCTCTCTCAATGAGGGGAGAAACAGTGCAGTGGAGAAGGGCTCTGGGCAAACTTTGGGGTCTTCCCCCACTCGAAATGTGCAAAGTTTCTGCAGCTGTGTAGCGCACACGTAGGTGCTTAATAAGTGCTGCTATTTCATGGGATACTCAGCTCCATCTTGAGGAGGTGGCCATCCTCATGCCATTTTGCTAAGAAGAAAAGTCAATATCCCCCTGGGCTTACCCCCTGTTCAATTGTGCCTCAATTTCCCCCTTGATACAATGAGGGCAGGTGCTGGTAAGCTCTCTGACCCCCCTCACTCAATAATTCTTTCATTTATTCAACATATTAGTTGGTTGCCTACTGTGTGCTAGGCCTAGTTTTTAACTTTGGGACATAGTGGAGACTCTGGCTTTGCTCCAGAAAGTTGTCTGGGAGAGAAAGCAGAGGGAAACTAGGAAATGAATAAGAGAAATCCTCCTAGTAAAAAGTTCAGCAAAGCAGTCATAACAGGCTAAAGGGAAATCAGGAGGGGGGATTTGTAAATGAGAGGAGATGGGAGAACATTGGACTTGAGACCTATGGAAGAGGAAGGGAGCCACTGGAAGATCTGGGGGAAGAATGAATGCACCAGGCAGAGGCAACAGCCAATGTAAAGGCCCTGAGGCCAGACTACACCTGGCCTGTTGGAGGAACATTTAGGAGGGAAAAGACTCCACAAGGCTTTAGCAAAGTGATAGAGGGGAAGGCAGGAGGGGAGGGTTGGGGGACTTTTGGATGATGGAGTGAAGGACTCAGTCATGGCTAAAACGGTAGAGAGGGAGGGTATGCTCCTACAGCTGGAAGGGCAGAGTAGGCCTTACTGTGGAGGGGACACCTGAGCTTAGACTCCAAAGAGGGGAAGATCACTTGGAGATCTGTGGGAAGAGTGTTCTAGGCAGCTAGGCAGAAGAAACAGCAAGTGCAAAGGAACTGGGGCAGAGCAGACTTAGTACTAAAACTATATACACACATAGCAATATTGTCTGGCCCTATACAGCTGTACCTCCAACATTTTAGAATAGAGCTGCCTTCTCTTTTAGGAAGGCCTCCAGGATCCTCAGTAGCAACCACAATTGTGCTGAAGAAGCAGGAGAGGGAGGCTCAATGTCAGGCTTAGGGGGCACTCAAGCAAGGGGCAGAGAAAAGGTGGAGGAGACCCCACTTGCTCATCCCACGTCACAACTCACATGCCTTATGAGCCCTCCAATTAGGGAATCTCTGACCCCCTGGAAGTTCTTCCAGGAAAATTAGCACTTCACACTTAAAAGCTGAGGTTCAGGCCAGGCACACTGTCTCACACCTGCAATCCTAGCACCTTAGAAGCCAAAGCAGGAGGACTGCTTTGGCCCAGGAGTTTTAGGCTGCAGTGGGCTATGAATGTGCCACTGCACTCCAGCACAGATTACAGAGCAAGACTCTATCTCAAAAAAAAAAGGCTGGGGTTCAAATCCTGGCTCTACCTTTTCCTAGTAGTGTGATCAGTCAAATCACTTGTCTCTAGGCCTCAGCTTCCACACTTGAAAATGGAATAGTATTATAACAGTAGCTATGTTCTAGAATCCTGGGGCTGCATATAGTGGGTGCCTAATATATGTTAGATCATCATCACAATTATTAATACATTCACAACATAGAGCATTTTCTGGGCAGCAGGCCCAGGGTATTGTGTGCTCTCTGAAAAGGGCTACATTCTCTGGGCAACCCTCTCCCCAACCTCTCAGGAGTTCCAGAAGAGAATTTGAGCTTGAGGAAGGGTCCACAAGAGGATCTACCCTACCCCCAGAAGAAAAACGTGTCAGAGAGCAGGGAACGAGGAAGGGTTAGGGCCATGCCACCAGCACTCACCCCCAGCCCAGGGACTCTAGGCGGTTAGCTCCGCAGAGGGACCAGCTGGGCGGATTCAGCCAGCGCATCTGCCGCCTGAGCAGCTGCTGTTCTGGGGGGAGGCTGAAGGGGGATTTGGGACGAGGGAAAAATCTGTCCGAAAAGAATCGCGTCTGCGCGGCCCAGCTGCCGGCTCAGGCTGGGGGACACCGCAATGGGCTCTGACCCCGGGTCCCTCCCCCGCGGCGACAGCCCCTACGTGCCTCTGGGGGAGGGGGCGTCGGGGAGGCCCTGACATCGGGGAGGCCCTGACGTCACTCACGGCCTTGGCCAATTGGAGCTGCCCTCTCAGAGTCCCCAAGGGATTCCCCGGCCGGAGCCAGGACTAGGGCGCCACTGAACAGCGACCACCCCCTACCTGGACTTAAAGGGGGCCTACAGCTGGCCAGGGAAAATGAGGATGGGGCCCACGGGCGAAAAGTGGGACCCTGGCGACCTCTCCGAGCCGCTGTCCTCCGGCCTGGCTCCAGCCTTGCCCAGAGAGGGTCGGGGACCTGCAGGTGTCACACAGCGGAGTGGAGGGGCCCGGAGCTCTGCTTGGGAGTGCGCAGACAGTGAGGCAGGGTCCTCCCTTCCTCGCAGACGCTGGGCCCAGCCTCACTCCACCCTGGCTAACCCCCCTTTGGGTCTCCCCAGGTCCTAGGGCCGCAACCCGGCCCGCTCTGGGAAGAAGGTTCAGTGGCCACGGGCGCCTGCAAAACCCGCCCTGGAATCTACCCAACAGGAGCCGGACATGTGCGCCGCGCTCTTCACGCGCCCACCCAGACGGGGAAACTGAGGCCCAGTGGGGTGGGGCTTTCCCCAGAGTCCCGCAGTTAAGAGGGCGCTGCTGGCTCCCCGGACCTTGCACGAGGCCCTACCCCTCCCTGGGCCTCCCTGGCTCATCCGGAGGGAGAGCTGTGAACTTCTGCCACCTTCCTTCAGTCAGGGCTCAGACAGGCCGGAGCCCTGGGCGGGAGGCGGGAGCAGCCCGTCCTGACCTTGTCCCCATCCAGGGCATGAAAGACCCATTCATGGCCACAGAAGCCTGGGTGGCAGCTGAGCCTGCCACCGGGGTGGGGCCTCCCTTAGGGCCTTTGTCCAAACCTCAAATGCCCTCCCCACATCCTCCTACCCTACCCCTCCTGTGCTCCACTCCCACATTACCTCCTCATGATCCTCATGGACCCTCTTTGTCCATCTCAGCCTGTGCCTGTCCCTTGAGTTCTGTGGCCATTGGTTTTTGTATCTCCCAGTCTAGACTGAAGGCAGGGGCCGGATTTGTCTCCTCTGCCCAAGATCTGACACACAACAGGCGCTCAATAAATGTTTGTTGAATGAATGGATTGCAGAACTGCCCAGATGGTCCCAGCCAAGGCCATAGGCAAGGAAGAGGGCACAGCACAGGCAGTAGGAGGGATGGGGGGGGCGGGAAGGGAAAGTGCAGATCCCCAGTGCCAAGCTGAGATGCTGGGACTCAGCCCTTTTCCTTAAAGACCAGGCCTCAGGCTCAGCACCTGTGACTCAAGCAGCTAAGGCACCAGTCACATACACCTGAGCTGGTGGGTTCGAATCCAGCCCGGGCCTGCCAAAAACAATGATAGCTGCAACCAAAAAAAAAAAAAAAATAGCTGGCCATTGTGGTGGTTGCCTGTAGTAGTCCCAGCTACTTGGGAGGCAGAGGCAGGAGACTTGCTTGAGCCCAGGAGTTGGAGGTTGCTGTGAGCTGTGATGGCACAGCACTCTACCCAGGGCGACAGCCTGAGGCTCTGTCTCAAAAAAAAAAAAAAAAAGCCCTCAGTGTCCCAAAGTGGGTAGGATGCAGAGGATGGTGGCAGGTGGCAGGTGTCTTGGCTGATTTGCCTGGGATGCTGGGGCAGCCGGAAAGTGGTAAGGGTAAAAACCACTGACAGGAAGACCAGGCTGCTCTCAGAGGTTGTGGTCACCAGGATGGCCCCTGCACATGCTTGGTCCCTGGAGGGCCTAGGCTGTCTCCACAGATGCCAGGGAGCCTGCAGGTTGCCCAGGGATCAGTGTGGCCAAGGGAGCAGGGTTCCAAGTTCTGACACCACCCATTCTCTGCCATGTGTCTTCTGGAAGTCAGCACACAGCCCATCTGAACCTCCGGGACTGTTGGGAGCCAGGGATGGGAAACAGTGGCCCCAGCACACAATAGGTGTATAAGAAAAGTAACTATGGAGCACCTACTGTATACCAGAGGGGTGGGGAGGCATAGGACAGCACCCCACCTAGTATTGGAGACATACAGGGTGACATGCACATAGGGAGATGTTTGGGACAGAGACAGTGAGGCATAAAGTGGGTCAGCAAGCTTACCAGAAGGTGTCTGAAACTCAAGGCTCTGTCTTGGGATCTCAAAGGCAGCAGGCAAGAATGCTCCCATGGGTAGGGGATACCTGCATCCCCTAATAAACCCCTTTTGGGACACTGGGTGCACCATAGAGACCTCTATAGCTAGTCTGCTCAGGTTCGAATCCCTGTGCCACCACTCTCTGCACGACCTTGGACAAGACACCTTCCTGTGCCTCAATTTCCTCACATGTCCAGAGGGTGTTGTCAAATGGAATGCTTGTGGGTTGAGTAAATGACTCATATATGAAGGGGGCCACTAAACCTCTGGAGTCCTGGTAGTGCATTAGGCCTATGGGCCCTGTGAGTCTGATTGGGGAAGAACCGTGGGGACGCGAGTTTGGACAAAGAAGACCAGAGGACGGAGGTGACCAATTAAACTCATCACCTGGACGCAAAAAGCGGGATGACCCTCCAATCTGCCTCACCAAGAGCCACCCAACCGGCTCCGCCCTCCGCTCCGCGCCGCCGTCGCTCTGGGCCGGGTTTTGTGCGGTTCCAGCTTGGCTTTGGGGGGGTGCTGGCAAAGGGGGGTGGAGGTGGCGGAGCCGCGAGTCGCAGCGGCCGCGGCGGCGGGCGGAGAAGATGCGGCCGCGGCGCGCCCCCGGTCCGGCCACCGCACAGCGCCCTCCCTGGAGCAAACGCCAGCGCGCGGGGGGCCGGGGCTGAGCCCCCACCCCCAGCGCAGCTCAGCGGGCCCGGGGGCGGGGAGAGCGCGCGCCCCCAGGCCCCCGCCCCACCCGGGATGCCGGGCTGAGCCGTCCGGGCCGGGACAGGTGCGCGCACGGACCCCCCCACCCCGCCGTCCGCCCGCCCTCGCGCTCCCTCCCGCGCACTCGCGGCCACAGAGGCTCCGAGGTAAGCGCCCCAGGGCGTCTGCGATGGGGACTGGGGGAGAAGCTGCCTTGGGGGTGTCTGGCAGTGCGCAGTCGGGAGGCTGGATTGTGGGCTGGGGTGGTTGGGTCCGGCGCTAAAATGAAGGACCCTGAGGGCCCTGCCACAGGGAAGGAAGGATAGGGGCCGGAGAGGGGGTGGGGGCGCTACCCATCAGCCGCGCAGCTGGAGAGGAGGCTGGATTCAAGAGGGGGTGCTGTATGGAGCCGCTTTGGGGGTCTGGCAGTACCGCTTTTCAGGGGCTGGATTTTGGACTGGGGCGCTGAATGAGGCTCCATCATGGGGGTATCCAATGGCACCGCAGCTGGGGGAGGGGGCGGGCGAGAGCTTGGATTGTTGACTGGGGGCCTGCATGTGCAGCTATGATGGGGGTTCTGTCACCACCGCAGCGGGTGGAGATTTGGTGGGGGGTGGCCGCAGGAGGCACAATGATGGGGGCTCGCGGCTGCGCCGCTGGGGCTCTGGATTTGGGCCCAGGTGTGGGGGGATTGGGATAGGCTGGGGGCCTGCGGCCCGGGGGTAGGAGGTGGTGTTGGGGGGCGGGGTCCCAAGAGCTAAGTCGGGGGCGACCTGGGGCTGGTGTAGGGGTCCCAGCACTATGGGGCCCTTTCGCCCCTCTCCGCGGTCCAGCTGCCGCACCTTGGGCGCCCCTGAGTCCTCTCTGGCCTCCTTCCTGGCCGGGAATGGACCGAGTCCCCGGCCTGGGTGGCGGGGGAGGGGCAACAGTGTGGGTAGACAAGGCCAGCAGGTCCGGATCCCTCCGCTGCAGTGGGGGCTTGGGGGTTCGGGGTACCCCAAGAGCTGACAAAGGGACAAAGAAAACGTTTCTTTTGGAGAGGGCCGGGCTAGATGGGGGTCGCCGACTGTGGCCCCCTCCTGCGGGCGCTGATTGGTCCACGGGGTGGGGGTCACGTGCCCCCCCGTCCGGCTCTCGGCCTGGGGCGCTCTCCTGAGTTTGGGGCATCTCCCAGAGGGGGCGCTAGTGCAGCGAACCACCTCCGCCCCGACCGGTAAGTGTCAGAGCGAGGAGCTTTTACAAGAGTCCTGGGGTTGGGGGAGGCATTCCCAGACCCTCACCCCCATTTGACCCTCTCTGACAGAGGTCTACACCTAAGGTTGTCATCTGTGACCCACAGACGAACGGGAAAGTGGGGCTTGGAGTTAGGAGGGCACCGTCAAGCTTTAGGGGGGCTAGGTTAGGGTTTAAATGGAAATATGCCAGAGACACCCGCCCCATCTGCTGCAAAAGTGCATTTCTTCACATTTTTCTGGGTTTCCTCATCCTCTCCAAAGGTCCAAATTCCCTCTCCAAAATAAAAATTCAGGACCCCTGATGCACCCTCACACCCCCAGACACCCACAGCCGCTTTTCCTACATCCTAGGAGACCCAATTTCTTTCAGGGGCAGGATTTCTGGATGTATCAGTACAGCTGTTTTAAACTCTGTTGAGGGAGTAAGGTTAAGCTTAGGTAGGAGTGTGTGGGAAGATGGTGAGGGTTCAAGGCTGGGGTCAGGATCCAGTTGGGAGGGGATCCTAGCAAGTTGTGGGGGAGTCAGGTAGCAGCCTGTCATAAGCCTGGTTAAACTGTAGCATGTCCCCTCTGAACTGGCCCATTCCCAAAAGCAAGTGGGGAAACAGGCCTAGGGAGGCAGCTAAAACCCTGGACACTCCCATCTCCCCTCTCCCCCATCCTAGCTGATGGTTGCCCAGGAGCCCCTGCTCTTCCCCTCCCCCTCTTCTCTGGACTGTGCAGGTATTAGACTCCAACTTTGAGAGAAGGAGTTTAGCTGTGTGGCCTCAGGCAGGTCCCTATTCTCTGGGCTGAAGTGTCTTCAGGAGATGCTTTCTGGTTTTAGGAGTTGAGGTGAGACAGAGGGAGGTCACACTGTCTTGGATCAGTAACTGCCCTATTTTGCCTCCTCTAGTTGCTACCTACCTCTGCTAGGGTTGAGCACCCATGGGTCCTAGTTGCTACCTCTGCTTTAAGGTGAGAAGGTGACAATAAATGGAGAATTGAGTCACCCAGGAGGGGGCTTTTCCCCTTAGACATCAGCCCTTGCTTTTGTCCAATGGGCAAAGAAGGTGCTGGAGATTTGGTTTGGTGTCTGCAGTGGCCACCCAGGGCTCAAGGCAGGAGTTGCTGGGTTACCTGGGGCTGGGCCTGGAAGATAGAAATCAAACTGCCCTTAGAAAGGTGACCATGACATCAGCCTGCAAGACAGGTGAGCTGGGTCCCCAGAGGCTGAAGGATACACCAGTCCCGGCCTGTCTCCCAGCAAGGAAGATGTCCCGAGCTGAACCTGGATGTGGCCCTATCTTGTGGTCCCAGAGGGGCAAATTCTGGAGAGAGAAAACCCCAAGTCAATCAGTCCAGATGGGTGAGCAGGCAAAGCTGCCTGAGGAGGGGATATTGGCACCAGGTTTGAAGGATGAGAAAGATTTTGTCAGGAGGAAAGGGGAACACACATTCCTGGCAGAAGGAACAGCAAAGATGGCCATAGTGGGGTATTTTGGAGGAGCCCTGATTGGCTGTACTATTTTAAGGGTGGGAGGCAATGGCAAAGAGACCTAAGAAGTGAGCAGTGGCTCTGAAAGTCAAGCTGATGAGTGAACTTTATTCCAAGGGCAATAGGGATCCATGGAAGGTTTTGGAGCAGAGATAGGACATGAGTAACATTTCAGACATTGAGCAGCTGTGAGGAAGAGGAGCCACCAAGAGACAGGGTCTTGGAAATCAAGCAAGCTGCTCAAAGGGATGATGAGTTGCCCATCCTGGAAGGCAGAAAAGGAGTTGGACAGCCATCTTTCCAGAATCCTGATAATAGTCAGACCCAGATGACCTTCTAGATTTCTTTTCAATTTCTGTGTGTTGTAGGTTCTCTGAACTTCTGTAGTGTTTCAGATACTGCAGTTCTGAAATTCTAAGCCATTTTTAAGGTGCTGTGGCTTCTAAGGTTTGAATTCCTCCAAGACCCAGATGTGATTTGATTTGGTGGTGGCTTTCTCTTGGCTATGATGAGTGTGTTTCCTCCCCTTGCTGTCTTAGTGTAGCAGAAATAGGAAAATTGAGGCTCAACACAGCCCAGGACATAGGCCTTACTACCTGCCCCCTATCCTGTGGCTGAACTATCCCAGAACAGATCTCCCACCCCATCCTAGACACCTGCACCATCGCAAATCATTTAGGCTTGGCTGCCAGCGCTGGGGTCCTGTGTGTGGTCAGAGGAGCCTGGGCCTGAAGCACATAATTATCTGTTGTTATTACAATCCTTCATCACCTGTCCTCCAGGGATGTCCAGATAAAGTGGCAGACATTACAATGACTCAAGGAAGTGGCTTAGAAGGCTGGGCCCTCTCTTATGTCTCTTTATATAGGGACATGTGGATCCCCACTAGCCACTCTGGATGCTCCTTCCTTATCTGGCACCAAAGGTGGCTACCCAAGACCTGCTGGGAGTGCAGCCTGATCTAAAGAGGACTACATTTCCCAGAATGCACTTTGGTCAGCCTTCCAAGGGCTGACCTGGGAAGGAACTTCCCAAATACAGGAACCCAGAAGATTGTGCGTTCTCAGGTGTGCATTGGTTCAGGAAGATAGGGTGATGAATCAATCAACAAATGCTGCGAGTACTCCCTGTGGGCATGCCCTGTGCTGGGTGATGCTGGGATGCCAGAGAGGGAACCTTAACTTGGTGTCCAGTTGGCCCTCAAGTGGCTTTCAGGATAGGGGGAGGGAAACAGAGGCAGACATTGGCCCACAATACTATGTGGGGTCAGGGCAGAGGCAGAAGGAGCAATCAGGGCTGGAGAAAGCTGGGTTCTGCCTCATGGATCAAGGGAAATGCACTGAGAAGGGGTATTGCAGCTAGGACCACAATGGATGTGTAGGAGTTCACTAGGGGGAAGACATGTGTTTTCTGGTAGTTGCACAAGAACCTCCCTTCTGTGCTTTCTGGCTTCTCTCTTCCCTGGAGGCCAAGGAGTCAGAGCCCCTAGGGCAATTAAGGTAGCTATTTTGCACTATTGTCCTCAGAGGCTACTATACCAGTTGGATCAGACTCCCTTGTATTGGAATCTAATCTCTTCATTACTCACTCACTTACACTCCTCTCTGAGCCTGTATCCCCACCTGTAAATCAAGGATGCTATTCCATCTCCCTCAGGGTTGATCATTTAAACAAGAGGATGGAGGCAAAATGCCAGGTTTAGTTCTGTTGTTTTTCTGACTCCAGAAAAAGAAATAACTTTCAGAAGCTACCTGGTGTCTGTAGCCCTGATGTCACTTGGAGCTATGAGGGCTTTGCTGGAATTTGATGAGTTGACAGATGTTTAATGAGCACCTACTATGTGCTGAGTGCTGAGGACGTAGGAATGGCCAAGGCAGACTGCATCCTGTTTGTTGAATTCACAGTCAAGTAATGACACAGACACTAACTAGAGAAATAAACAAAGCAAATCAAGTATATTCAGTGCTCCAAAGACAGTAAAACTGGATGATGTGACTGAGAAAAGTGAGGCTGTTTTAGCTTAGGGTGTCAGAGAGGGTGTCTCTGAAGAGGTGAAATTTGAATAGAGAGCTAGAAGATGAGAAGGACCCTGTCATGCAAGGATCTTGGGCTGCAGAAATTTTGGCAGAGACAACTGCCCATACAAAGGCCCTGGGGCAGGACCGCACCCATGTGTTGAAGAATGGTGGCTGGAACAGAGTGAGGAGGGAGAGAGAGGGAGGAGAGGACAGGGAGGGGACAGGACACAGCATGCAGGACCATATGGGCCAAGGGGAGAAGTTTGGTTTTGATCCCAAGGGAGGTGGGCCATTTCCTGGCTGTACACCCTTGGGCACATCATTTGCCACTCTGAGCCTCAGATTCCTCATTTATAAAATGGTCAAAAGAGCTTCTCCCACCTACCCTGCTGGGCTAAGTGAAGTACTTGTCAAGCCTATAGCACAGGGCTTAGAACACAGCAGGCACTCCATAAATATTTGCTGTTGTTCTCCCTTGAAGACCTGAGCCCCAAATTCCCTGAGGTCACCCAGTAAGCCAGAGGGTCCTGCCCCTCCACATTTTTCTCCCCCATTGGACAATTCTCATGTCCCCATCCCCTAGCACCAACTTCATTCTTCCAGCCTCTCTGCCATTCCTGAGCCCTGACTCACAGGGCTTGTCCGCTCTGACCCCGGGCCTTTCCCCACCCCCCCCAGACCTATTTCCCGCCTTTGTCTTCTTCAAGTTCGTTTGTCAGGTCTTTGGATCCCAGCAGCACTTGGCACTCCCTGCCTGCCCCTCTAGGCCTTTCATTCTAGTCCTGTCCTCCTTGGTGATCCCTGTTGTCCTCTGAGATGTGACATCTAGGAAGGAAGTGACTGGAGAGTGGCTCACTAGAATCCTAAGTTCGCAGGGGCAGGGCTTCTCATCTTCTGCCTTAGATCAAAGAACCCAAAGGCAGGGGCCATCTCTCTTTTGTCTTTTATTTATTTATTTATTTTTTTGAGACAGAGCCTCAAGCTATCACCCTGGGTAGAGTGCAGTGGCATCACAGCTCACAGCAACCTCCTGGGCTCAAGAGAGTCTCCTGCCTTAGCCTTCCAAGTTGCTGGGACCACAGGCATCCGCCACAATGCCCAGCGATTTTTTTTTTTTTTTTTTTGGTTGCAGCCATCATTGTTGCTTGACGGCCTTGGGCTGGATTCGAACCCACCACTTTAGGTGTATGTGGCTGGCGCCTTAGCCACTTGAGCCACAGGCGCCAAGCCTCTTTTGTCTTTCCTAAAGTGGAGCCCCTATATAACAGCCTTACTCTTTTCTGTCCCTCCCAACCTGGGCCCCAGGGCAGGGCCCAGTTCTTCCATTTTTCCTCCAAATTCAGTTACAGGACAGACCACCAGAGTCCCTAGCTTAGGAATCTGCGGATGCTTGATATCCCATCCCCATCCTAGATTCCCTTGGATCCCCCAGCCCAGTAGAGCCACCCCTTCCTGGGCCCTCTAATTACCCCCTGGGTATAAATGACACTTTAATTTCCTCTGAATGGTCGTTGCAACCACCCCTGTTGCTCCTTCCGAATTACCTCCTGGTGGCCCAATTTCCAAACAGTGATTAAAATTAATTACCCAGGAGCCCCCCTCCCTGCCTGAGCCAAGAGCCCCAGGGACATATTCATGTCCCTACTTTAGGTCTTGCCTGTACCACCTGATCTCATCACCCTGATTTCCTGAGTGGCCTGGGGACAGTCTCTCCCTGGGTTTCTGCTTGGTTATCTATAAAATATTTGAACCATGTTACGGTCATGGGTCAATGACACATTGTGAGCACTTAGCAAAGGGCAGCAAGAGGCAGTGTAGGCTGAGTCCCAGATTTATCCTTACATGCTGTGTGACCTCAGCTAAGTGACTTGTCCTCTCTGAGCTTCCATTTTCCACCTGCAGATGGAGATGAGGGTACTCTCTGGAGGGTTCATACAGGCATGAAGTAAGTTCATATGTGCTTGGTATAGTGCCCAGCATGCAAAAGATAGGGCCCTCATAAATCTTGTCTTAAATCCCTGCTGTCCTGGACTGCCATGAGTTGGGCATGGGAGCCAACTCAGGCATTCTGAGTACTAACTATCCTCTTCAAAAGAGACACTCAGCACTAATAGAGTGCTTACTGCATGCCAGGCTCTGTATCAAGCCCTGGACTCCCAAGATCCCAAGTCGTATCGACACACAGTAGCTATTCAAGAAGTTTGGAATGAACGTAATCTTGCAGCTATTTTATAAGTGTGTGTGGAGGGGTCTTTCTGGGACATTCATTCAGGCTGTCTGAGCACCTACTATGTACCAGGCCTCACTGAGTTCTTGAGAACACAGTGGTAACTGAGACACATTCCTCTTCCCCCATGGAGCCAATACTCTCATCCCCATTTTTCAGAGGCAGAAACAAGCCCAGAGGGGGGAGACTCGAACCCAAGGCTGCACAGCATTCAATACAGTTAAGTAAGCATCTAAAAAAAGTTGCTCATTTACCCCTCTTGCTTGGATTACTGATTGGGAAACTGAGCCTCTAGGAGCTGAGGACTCAGGAAGGAGTGTCAAGAATGGATGGGGACTCACTAGCCACTCCCAGGCTGGGAGGAATGAGTTAACTGGCATCTGGCAGACATTGGGGAACACAGGGCCTCTCTCCTTTGCCCCCCAAATGCCCAGGGGCCCCAGAGACTCCCTCTGGACTTTCTGCCAAGTTCCTAGACAGCCCCAAAGCCCAACTAGGCTTCTATGAGGGTGACTGAGGCAGCTGGAAGAGGCAGCTGTAAGCAGAACCCGTAACTAGACCTGGGTGATGCAGGGGCCCAGCTGCCAGGCAGGTTACTCGATCTCCCCAGGGACACTTGCCGTGGAGCCAGAAACCCTGGACAGCCAGGTCCAAGAGGGAGCTCCTTCTATGGAACAGGAGACAAGCATCCTGCCCCCAACCTTGCTGTCTGTGGCAGATGGAGAAATGGATGCTTGCTCTAAGCCTGCCTAGAATCTCTGAGACCCTAACCATGGTATAGAGAGGCCCAGAGAGGCTGAGCTGCTGGCTTAAGGTATGCATCACAGACCCTGTTCTGGTGCCTTATTTTAGGAACAAAAAAAGGCAGACATGATGGCTCACACATATAATCCCAATATTCTGGGAGGCCAAGGCAGGAGGATGTCTTGAGGCCAGAAGTTCGAGACCAGCCTGAACAAGAGGGAGACCCTGTCTCTAAAAGAAATAGAAAAATTAACTGGGTGTTGTGACATCTGTAGTCCCAGCTACTTGGGAGACTGAAGCAGGAGAATCAGTTGAGCTCAGTTGGAGGCTTCAATGAGCTGTGATGACAGTACTGCACTCTACCTAGGGTGGCAGAGCAAGACTCTGTCTCAAAAAAAATAAATCGAGGCTCGGTGCTTGGAACAGAGAGACCCCCAGGGATCTTTTCTGGGACATGATAACCTCCCCACTCACCTAGATCTTGCTGTCCCTTTAATAGATCCAGTCTCTAGTTTTTGCCTTTGCAGTTTCCTCCACTTGGAGCACCCTTCCTCACCTCTTCACAGCTGTATCACAGGCTGAAGCACAAATGTCCCTTCCTCCAGAAGATCCCCTGACCCCAGCTAAAGCAGCCCCTTTGCCACACTCTCCTATCATTCTTTACATTTTCTTTCTTTCTTTCTTTCTTTTTTTTTTTTGAGACAGAGCCTCAAGCTGTCCCCCTGGGTAGAGTGCCGTGGCATCACAGCTCACAGCTACCTCCAACTCCTGGGCTCAAGAGAGTCTCCTGCCTCCACCTTCCAAGTAGCTGGGACCACAGGCACCCACCACAATACCTGGCTATTCCTTTTAGTTGCAGCCGTCATTGTTGTTTGGCAGGCCTGGGCTGGATTCGAATCTGCCACCTTAGGTGTACATAGTTGACGCCTTAGCCATTTGAGCCACAGGCGCTGAGCCCATTCTTTACATTTTCATCATAACATTTATCATTGTCAGAAGTTATCGAGTTTTGTTCTTGAGTAATGTGTGTACCCCCATCTCCCCAGTAGACTGCGCACCCCATGAGGGCAGAGCTTTGTGGCTTTCTTAGTCTCCACTGTGTTCCCCATGCCTAGAGTAATGTCTGGCACACCATGAGTACTTAATAGACTTGTTCAAGGGGCCATGTGGACAATTGTGGCCATGTCCTCCAATACCAAATTGATAGATGGTTTTGTGAATAACAATGGCCACAATAATAATACTATGGCCACGTGATGCCTGCTGAGGGCTTACTGTATGCCCATCATTATTGCACTTGGTACTTTATCTAGAACTTCAGTGTCCAGAATGACAGCCACTAGCCATGGGTGCCTGATGAGCCCTCAAAACATGGTCCTTCTGAATTGAGGTGTGAATTCTGAATTCACATTCACACTGGATTCCAAAGATTCTCTCTTTCGGCTCGGCGCCTGTGGCTCAATCGGCTAAGGCGCCAGCCACGTACACCCAAGATGGCGGGTTCGAATCCCCAGCCCGGGCCCGCCAAAAACAATGATGGCTGCAACCAAAAAATGGCCGGGCGTTGTGGCGGGCGCCTGTGGTCCCAGCTACTTGGGAGGCGGAGGCAGGAGAGTCGCTTGAGCCCAGGAGTTGGAGGTTGCTAGGAGCTGTGATGCCATGGCACTCTACCCAGGGGGACAGCTTGAGGCTCCGTCTCAAAAAAATAAAAATAAAAAAAAAAAAAAAGATTCTCTCTTTCGTATGAAAGACAGAATGTAAAATATACAAATTACACACACATGCAGGATATGGAGAGAGAAGCCACGCTAATTAGAGTGAAATAAACAAATTCCACACACCTACAGG
>CAUYQV010050378.1:0-11960 GCA_963574575.1 Galagoides demidoff
TAAAAGGAAACTCACCCTCACACCTGGGCTGCTGACTGTCTCTCGGAGCAGCAGCCCCTGCAGCAGGTAAAATAAATTACCAATAATTAACCTAAGTGGGGGTCCGAGTCTATTTTTCCAGGTCCCCTAAGTTATTTCAGAAACTATAAGACATTAGAGAAATAAATTCAATACAAAGCAGAGAAAATACATTTACTTTCAAAATCTTTGAGGTTTCTAATTTGGTAGTAAATTATCAACGCACTAAAAATTCCTGTTTTGGGCTAGATGCCCGTAGAACAGTGGTTATGGTGCTGGCCACATACATGAAGGCTGGTGGCTTCTAACCTCGCCCAGGCCAGCTAAACAACAATGACAACTGCAACAAAAAATAGCCGGGGGTTATGCAGGGTGCCTATAGTGCCAGCTACTTGGGAGGCTGAGGCAAGAGAATCACTTAAGCCCAAGAGTTTGATGTTTCTGTCACTTAAGCCCAAGAGTTTGATGTTTCTGTGAGCCGTGAAGCCATGGCACTCTACTGAGGGCAACAAAGTAAGACTGTCTCAAAAAAAAAAAAAAAAAAAAAAAAAAGAATTCCTGTTTTATTCCAATATTTTTCTTTTCATCTCAAAACAGGCATACACTCACAGAACCACATTTCCTCCATAATTCTGCACTTAGTTTAACTATATATATAGAGAGATATACTTCTGTACTTAATTCCATGTAAATCAAAATTAAAAGGATGTACGTAGTTTTCAGTCCAGGGAGGGTACATGTTCAAAAAAAAAAACAACTGGTAGTATGAAAACATTTAAGTCATCCATTGTTTTACACTATGTGACTTTTGGCTATATTTCTTTTGTTTTGTTTTGTTTTTGAGACAGAGCCTCAAGTTGTCCCCCTGCATTGTGTGCTGTGCCATCACAGCTCACAGCAACCTCCAAATCCCGGGCTCAAGTGAGTCTCTGCCTCAGCCTCCTAAGTAGCTAGGACCACAGATGCCCGCCACAAGGCCCAGCTACTTTTTGGTTGCAGTCATCATTGTTATTTGGTGGCCCTGGGCTGGATTCAAACCTGCCACCTTAGGTGTATGTGGCTGGCGCCTTAGCCACTTGAGCCACAGGCACCAAGCCTTTTGGCTATATTTCTCTATAGTTGCAAAAAGGAGAAAAATAAAAATGTAACCTATGGAAGCAATTTTTCTTTTTCTTTTTTTTTTTTTTTTGTTGTTGTTGCTGTTTTTGGCCAGGGTGGGGTTTGAACCCACCACTTCCAGTATATGGGGCCGGTACCCTACTCCTGGAGCCACAGGCACCACCCTGGATGCAATTTTTCAAATTCACTGAAGCTTAACACCTCTAGAAAGAAAGATTACTGGGTATGTTATGTTCTACTCCATTGTCTAGTATTATATTACTATGAGATGTTAATTACAACGTTGAACAAAGTTAAATAGGTAAATGTTAGTGACAGGATAACACTTCATTTAATGCACAACAAATAACATAATATAAATAATTTTGTTTTATTGAAAAAAATTTATCTCACACATAGTATTAATAAGTGTCTTAAAATCCTCTGTATTCAGCTCGGCACCTGTGGCTTAAGTGGCTAAGGCGCCAGTCACATATACCTAAGGTGGTAGGTTCGATCCAGCCCGGGCCTGCCAAACATCAATGATGGCTGCAACCAAAAAATACCCTGGCATTGTGGTGGGCACCTGTGGTCCCAGCTACTTGGGAGCCTGAGGCAGGAGGCTCACTTGAGTCCAGGAGTTGGAGGCTGCTGTGACAGGTGATGCCATAGCACTCTACCCAGGGGGACAGCTTGAGGCTCTGTCTCAAAAAAATAACATAAAATAAAATAAAGTTACAAACAGCATCTGGTTATCAACTAGATTGGAAAAACACGTTTTGCAAGTTTTCTAATGCCTAACCCTAAATGGAGTTAGGTATTAGATACTTAAATATCCTCAGTATATTGCATCCCCATCCCTGATGCATCACTCATAAGGATGCAAAAGAGATTACCTGTAGTTTTGGAGGGGCAGATTTCCAAATGAAATCATCAAATAATCACCCTTTAATGTGTATTTTTTTTTTTTTGAGACAGAGCCTCAAGCTATCCCTCTGGGTAGAGTGCCATGGCATCACAGCTCATAGCAATCTCCAACTCCTTGGCTCAAGCGAGTCTCCTGCCTCCGCCTCCCAAGTAGCTGGGATCACAGGCGCCCGCCACAATGCCCGGCCATTTTTTGGTTGCAGCCATCATTGTTGTTTGGCGGGCCGGGGCTGGGGACTTGAACCCGCCACCTTAAGTGTACGTGGCTGGTGCCTTAGCCGATTGAGCCACAGGTGCCATATTTTTAATGAATTTTGTAGCAGACTGCTATATCTCCAGGCCCCTTACAATTAGTTATATGCTTTCTAAATTTTGGTTTATTTTTTGATACATTTTCCAGTACAAAGCCACTTCAAAAATTTTATAAGACAAAGGAATCCAAAATAATCAGAGGCTAGGTACTGAGGTTCATGCCTATAATCCTGGCAGTCTGAGAGGCTGAGGTAGGTGGATTGTTTGAACTCAGGAGTTCAAGACCAGCCTGAGTGGTAGTGAGACCCCATCTCTACTAAAAAAATACAAAAACTAGCCAAGCATTGTGGCCAGTGCCTGTAGTTCCAGGTACTCAGGAGGCTGAGGCAAGAGAATCTCTTGAGACCAAGAGTTTAAGGTTGCTGTGAACTATGCTGATGCCACAGTACTCTATCCAGGGCTACAGAGTGAGACTTTGTCTCAAAAAGAAAAATCAATAATAATAATACTGTAGCAGGAAACCGACACAGACAGAAAACTCTAGGCACCAGTTGATTAGAGGAAGCAGGTTTATTCTGGTCAGGGGATAACTCAGCAAACCGATATGTCTCCAAAACTGAGCCCCCCGACTCAATCTCTTGCCTCTCTTTTATCCACTTTTCAGGGCGGGAGTGCACGTGAGGGTCATAAAACAGAGAGAGACATGATATCATTTTCAAGGTCCTGGGCTGGAGGAGGAAGGTCAGATTCACCTGTGTCCTTGAGACCGGTCCAACCGCCCACCCTCAAAGGCGATGGAAGTCCAGGGAAGTTACTAGGTTACAATCTAGGCCCCGAGTGTGTCAAGGAAGAAACATACAGACAACAGAAATGCCTGAGACTTGGCTGAGGCCTACACAGGGTGGCTAGGACAGATTCTTTTAGTTCTGCTTTTACTTTCTTGCCTCAATACCAATAGCCCCCACTGGCGGCTCTGAAAAGCCATCTTTTCATTGTTCCTGGGCCGGCTTCCTTCTGGTCATAACCACCTCGGCTGCACTCCTCCTTTGCTGCTGCGGACTCCCAACTTCAGCAGCTTTATCACCAGAGTCCCGAACTCTCACTTTCTTTTCCATCCCCTGCATCAGATCACTGACATGCCCCACCATGTGGGACCCAGGGGTGGACACCAGCTGGGAGATCACCACCAAGGACTTAAAGGAGAAGGAAGTTGTGGACGATGCAGAGAACGGAAGAGCCATCCCTGCTAATGAGAATGCTAATGAGGAAAATGGGGAGCAGGAACCTGATAATGAGGTAGATGAAGAAGAGGAAGAAGGTGGGGAGGAAGAAGAAGAAGGTGATGGTAAAGAAGAGGATGGAGATGAGAATGAGGAAGCTGAGGCCACCAAGGGCAAACGGGCAGCTGAAGATGGTGAGGATGATAATGATGTGGATACCAAGAAGCAGAATACTGATGAGGATGACTAGACAGCAAAAAAGGAAAAGTTAAACTTAAAAATAAAAAGCCACCATGACCTATTCACCCTCCATTTCCTGTGTCAGAATCTAAACATGGTCACCTTCTGTAGAGAAGCCTGTCTGCCCGCCCACCGCAATGCCATAGCAGATGACATGCGCTTTTCACTACCAAACCAAAACCATGAGAATTTGCAACAGGGGAGGAAAAAAAAACCAAAACTTCCAAGGCCCTGCTTTTTTTCTTTTTCTTGTTTTTGACAGAGTCTCACTATGTTACCCTTGGTACAGTGCCATGGTGTAACAACTCGCAGCAACCTCCAACTCTTGGGCTTAAGCGATTCTCTTGCTTCAGTCTCCCTAGTAACTGGAACTGCAGGCGCCCACCATAACACCTGGCTATTTTTCTGTTGCAGTTGTCATTGTTGTTTTGCAGGCTCAGGCCATGTTCGAACAGCCAGCCTCGGTGTATGTGGCTGGTGCTATAATCTCTGTGCTACGGGCGCCGAGCCCCCTGCTTTTTGTTCTTAAAAGGACTTTAAAAAAGAAAATTTGTTTGTATTTTTTATTTACATTTTATATTTTTGTACATATTGTTAGGGGTTAGTATTTTTTTTTTTTTGAGACAGAGCCTCAAGCTGTGGCCCTGGGTGGAGTGCTATGGCATCATGGCTCACAGCAACCTCCACCTCCTGGGCTCAAGTGATTCTCCTGCTTCCGCCTCCCAAGTAGCCGGGACTACAGGCGCTTTCCACAATACCTGGCTATTTTTTGGTTGCAGCTGTCATTGTTGTTTGGTAGGCCTGGGCTGGATTCAAATCCCCCAGCTCAGGTGTATGTGGCTGGCACCTTAGCCGCTTGAGCCATAGGCACTGAGCTTGAACAATAACTTTTAAGTCAACTTGTTAATATGTTGTTTAGGATATTGCATCTACATTTATAAGTGAAATATGTCTGTAATTTCCGTTTATCATAATCTATTTTTCCAGTTTTAGTATTAGGTATATCCAGAAGTAGTAGAATGAATTTGAAGAATTTCTTCTTGTTTTATTAGTATTTGGCAAGATCTGTTTTTTTAAATTATCTTCTATTTTTATTTATAAATATTAGTTGTTTATTTTTTGAGACTTTGAAAAAAAAAGGAATATTCCTAGAAATAAATAATTCTCCTCACTATTTAGAAGCCTTTTCTTTGGGTCTGTTTTTTCTCTCTTACCATCAAAAGTTTTCATAGTTCCAGTAGCTGATATTTCATGTGGTTTCTTTATTTTCTTGCTACAATTTTACCTTTTCATAATTTAAAGTTTACTTGTATCTGGGATTGAGGTAGAACTTTGCTGTAAATTATGAGATATGTATTGTTCTTTTTGATCATCCATAGTTGATGCTATGATATGCTTCCCAGATTCTCATAAATCCCCCCACCTCTGCTGAGTTCTTTTCTAGAAATTGCCCCTGGCTAAAGAGAATCATCTCATTCAAGGTTCATGTTTGTGGGGTAGCAGATATCCAAAGCCTGGCCATTGCCTCAATTCCAGACATCTTTGAGGGGCTTTCCCAACTGCAAAGGTTCCTCAAGGAATCAACGGAGATGTTTGTTGGGACTTTGATAGAGTTCAACTTCCTGCTCTGTTTATCCTGCTTCATTCTTCCACTCTCACTGGTCCTCATCTAGATGACACTGCCCAATAAATACACTTCTTGCATGTACATTTCTATCACACAGTCTGCTTCCCAGGAAACCTAGACTTCATTGTTACTACTGTTATGTTATTTAATGTATATAATATTTTGCATGGAAAATATATTTCATTATCCTTGTGCTTGGACATAAAAATCAAGTCATGTAGTAAAATTTGTCATTTGTTTCAATTAAAAAAAAAGAAAATATGAAGTATTCAAGACCTTTTGAACCTAAGCTACAAGTCATATTCACAGATTTCGATTGGCCAGAGCTAATAAATGCAGTTCAGATTCAAGGTTTGGAAACATTACATCTTTTCTTTTCTTTTCTTTTTTTTTCAGACACAGACACACTCCATCACCTGGGTTGAGTGCTGTAGTGTCATAGCTCACAGCCACCTCAAACTCTTGGGCTCAAGTGGTTCTCTTGCCTCAGCCTACCGAGCAGCTGGAACTATGGGTGCCTATCACAACGCTTGGCTATTTTTTGTTCTTTAAGAGAGGAGGTCTCATTCTGGCTCAGGCTGGTCTCCAACTTGTGAGCTCATGCAACCCACCTGCCTTGGCCTCCCAGAATGCTAGTATTACAGGTGTGAGCCACTGTTCCTGGCCCAATATTTTGAAATTTTACAAAAGGCATAGATACAGAAAGGAATGAAGAATTGCTGCCATGGTTGGCATTGATATTATTATGCCTTTTCTTGTAGATGAGATGAATATAACTCTTTCAAGTTAAGGAACTAATCAGCTGGACTGGGACTCAAGATCAACTCTGCTTGACTTCAAAGCTCATGCACTTCTGTAAAGCACATGACTCAAGCAGCTTCGCTAGGACTTTGAGGTTCTGGAGAGTGACTCTTCTGCAGTATAAGTAGTATTCCTTTGAGATTCACATCCATCTAGTACCCATCATCACTGGGAATAATGTCTTCCATTGAATGCTTCTGAAACATCTTCAAAATACTTGCAACAATGTGGGAAAATAGATGAATATTGAGTTTAAAAAATCAAAGGCCAGGCTGGGCATGGTGGCTCACACCTGTAATCCCAGCACTCTGGGAGACTGAGGAGGATCCCTTGAGTTCAAGAGTTCAAGGTCAGCCTGAGCAAGAGTGAGATCTTTTCTCTACTAAAAATTAAAAATTAGCTGGCAGGCACCTGTAGTCCCAGCTACTTGGGACGCTGAGGCAGGAGGACAGTTTGAGCCCAGGAGTTTGAGGTCATTGTAAGTTAGGCTGACACTATGGCACTCTAGCCTAGGCAACATAATGAGACTTTGTCTAAAATAAAAATACAATTTTATTTTTAAAAAGTTATTTATTATTTATTTCTTTTTTTGAGACAGAGTCTTTGTTGCCTTCACCATGGCATCATAGCTTACAGGAACCTCAAACTCTTGGGCTGAATTTATCCTCTTGCCTCAGCCTCCCAGGTAGCTGGGACTATAGGTACCCACCACCATATAGCTAGTTTTAGAGATAGGGTCTGGTTCTTCCTCAGGCTGGTCTTGAACGTCTGAGTTCAAACAATTTGCCCATCTTGGCCTCCCACAGCGCTAGGATTACCCTGCTGGCCTTGAATAAATGTATTTCTTTCTTTTTTTTTTTTTTTAATTGAGACAGAGTCTCATTTTGTCACCTTGGTAGAGTGCAATGCCGTCATAGCTCACAGCAAACTCAAACTCTTGAGCTCAAGCAATTCTCTTGTCTCAGTGTCCTGAGTAGTTGGGACTATGGGTGTCCACCACAATGCCTGAAAATATTTTTGTTTAGCAGTTCTGGGCTGGTTCGAATCCACCTACCCCAAGCATATGGCCAGCACCCTAACCACTGAGATATGGGTGTCCAGCCAATAAATGTATTTCTTTCTTTCTTTTTTTTTTCCCGGCCGGGCTGGGTTTGAACCCGTCACCTCCAGCATATGGGGCTGGCGCCTTTGAGCCACAGGGGCCACCCAATAAATGTATTTCTTGTTAGAGGGTGTTGAGTTATACAGAAATGCTTGTAGACAGGTATGCATGCCATTGGTGCTTAAACTCACAGTCTCCCTATGAAGAAGGAGACAGACAACTGCAGCCTGACCATTAAGGTCAAGGCCAAATTGCTAAATAAGAGGCCAGGCGGTGGCTCCAGCCTTTAATCTTGGCTCTGGGAGGCCAAGGTGGCTGGATTTCTTGAGCTCAGGAGTTCGGAGACCACTTTGAGCAAGAGCAAGACCCAGTCTCTAAAAAACAGCGGTGCGTTGTGGCGTGCGCCTGTAGTTCCACCTACAGATTGGGAAGAGGTTCACTTGAGCCCAAGAGTTTGAGGTTGCTGTGAGCTATGAGCCCAGACACTCTACCCAGGGTGACAGAGACTCTATGAAAAAAATAAATAAAAGAAACGAAAGGAGGGAGGAAGAGAAAGGGAGGGAAAAAAAGGAGGAAAGAAAATGGGAGCTCAAAAACGGTCCTTAAGGCCTCCTTTAGTCCTACCTAGGGTCACATGGCCCCCTCCTCCATTAGAGGAAAGGAAGCCGGGAGCCTTATCCAATCCGCGGCGCTGATGTGAGATCTGTCCAATCACGTGCTCAGCCGGAGAGGTGGGTACAGCCTCCACATTGTCGCGGGGACTTTGTTTGCAGGTGCCTTCCACACTTGGTCTAGATCTGGGGCTTCAGCTCCAGGGCTCCAGATCCTACGCTCCCAGAGGCTCAGCTCTGCCTGTGCCTGGTACCCTGCGGGTACTGGAAGATCTGTCCGGAGGATGTCGGGAGACCCTGGAATCAGGGAAATAGTGAATGTGCATGGATGAGTGCCCTGGGGGCGGGACCCAGGTCTTCCTGCTTTGGTTGTGGAAGCCTGCGGGTCGAGACCTTGTTGGCTCAGTTCAGAACAGGGCTGGGCAGTAACCCGCAAACAAGCCCACCCTTGTGTGACGTCTTTGCCCAGGGTGGGTCGGAGACCTGGTCCGGGCAGCTCTGTTTCCGCAGTCCCTCGGCCCCTATTCGGCTTCCCCACCTTTGTGCTTTGACTAAAGATCATCTGGGAGGATTCTGCCTCGGTGTGCGGGGTTGGGTATGGAAAGTGTTGTGATCCGTGGGGTCTCGATCCTGCCTTAATCTTGTTAAAAATTGACTGAGCCTCCATTAAAATGATAGAGTTTATTTGCCCAAACAGCAATTCATGAACCGCAGAGCTCGCAGCCGTGTTCCCCTGGGGAAAGAGACTTGGAGGAAAGACTTAAAAGATGCCGGAGAGGGCGGCACCCATAAGCTCAGTTAGTAGGGCGCTGGCCACACACACCAAGGCTGGCAAGTTCGATTCGGCTCCGACCAGCTAAACGACAATGACAACTGCAACAAAAAAATATAGCCGGGCGTTGTGGCGATTTGCCTGTAGTCCCAGCAGCTTGGGAAGCTGAGGCAGGAGAATCGCTTAAGCCCAAGAGTTTTAGGTTGCTGTGAGCTGTGACGCTACGGCACTCTAACAAGGGGACATAATGAGACTGTCTCAAAAACAAACAAACAAAAAAACAGACCAGATTCAGTAACTGGTTAGAGTTTTGTGTTTACTTTATTTGGACTATCCACATGAAAATTTCCTGCTTTTGTAATCTAATTAGCAATTTTTTGTTGGTTAAGCCTAATTTTTGTTTTCAAGTTAATGTTTTGGTGCAGCAAATGATTCTTGAAAAAAATGCAGCTTAGACATCCTGAGAGCTCTCTAAAATTGGAAAACCACAGAAATAAACCTAAAAAATAAATGTCCTAACTTTGCCTTGTTCTCCACACCCCAACCCCACCCCAGCACAGGTGAACTCTGAAATTGCCTTACTTAACAAACAAATGTTACCAAATGAATGCAATTGCCCTTTAGTGCCTTCCTGTTGCCTGCCTCTCTAGTTCTTTCAGATTTCAGAAAGAACCATTTACAAGTTAATTTCTTTCTCCCTGGTCCATTCATTCTCCCTAGTAACTATTTTCTGTCTCTCAAGAGTATGGTCTACAAACATCATCTTTTCTCTCTTCTATAAAAAAGAGTATTTAAGCCTCCACACCCCAGTGGGAAGTTGAGACAGTCTCTGTGATTTTCCTACTCACATTAATGAATTTATATGTGTTTCTTCTTGTTAATCTGTCATTTCCAGTTGATATTCAGGAAACCTTCAAATGATGAAAGGAAAGTTTTTTTCCTTGTCCTTTATATTAGTACTTACGAGAAATTAATTTGAGGACCAGGCATGGTGGCTACTATGTGTAATCCTAGCACTCTGGAAGTGCTAGGGGAAAACAAGTTGTTGGATGTTAATATATTTGGGAGGCAATGGATGAAATGGGTCTAGATTCCTGCATTCTTACCTAAGGAAACCAAAATCTAACTGAAATTTATTTTTTTGCTTTTTGGAAAGCTGAGGCCTCTTGAGAGTCACTTGAGACCAGGAGACCGCCTGAACAAGAGTGAGACACCATCTCTACAAAAAATAGAAAAATTAGTGGGATGTGTTGGTGCACATAGATAGTCCCAGCCACACAGGAGGCAAGGCAGGAGAAATGCTTGAGTCCAGGAGTTTGAGGTTGCAGAAAGCAGTGATGACATCACTGGACTCTTCCTGGGTGACAGAGACTTTGTTTCCAAAGAAAAAAGCAAAAAGCAATAAAATAAAATTAAGTTAGTGTTGTAACCCAGCCCTCACCTGTTCCCCCCACCACCACCTTCACCTGTTCCCCTCGCCCTCTCCAGCCCATTTCCCTCCTCCTCCCTTCTCCCCCGAGAGTCAATTCCAGGAACAAGGCAAGTCCCTCCTCCCCCCAGGCCCCCTTCTTCCTCCTAGACTTGCCAAGAACAAGCTTCAGGTATAAGGAAAAAAGTCCCAAGTTTCACAAAACCCCCAAGTTCTCAGTAGATGAACAATGGTGGAAAACTCACTGAGACTTGATTAATTACTGTTGTATAACAATAACCATTGTGATATAAAATGTATCCATTGTCAACTGAAACTGTATTAATTATCGTTCCATTGCTGTATCTATGACTACCTGAGTTGTAACCCCCCTTAACCAGCCACCTTTCGCTTCCGTACACAAAGCCTATAAAAGGCAACTCACCCTCATACTTGGGCTGCTGACTGTCTCTCGGAGCAGCAGCCCCTGCAGCAGGTAAAATAAATTACCAATAATTAACCTAAGTGGGGGTCCGAATCTGTTTTTCCAGGTCCCCTAAGTTATTTCACTTAGACGTCTTCTATCCAAGCGTATCATCTCTATATCTTAAAATGTTAACTACATAATGAAAAACAAACCAAAATAACAGGAACCTGAGGAAAAAATACATGCGCTATGCTTATCTTTTCTGATAGCCACAGTGTTAAACATATTAATATTGTTTCATATATTATCTCGTTGAACTTTTCATAATCTATGCCTTTATCATTCAAGATCGTGGGGTCCTGTTATTATCCCAGTTTTCAGATAAATAATGAGAAGTTTTAAATGATACATCTAAGGTCATAAAGCCAGTACATGAAAGGATACGTTTGGAAATAAGGTCTGCTTTCCTCACAAAATGAATGAGAAGACATCTTGGCACACACAGTCTCAACTCACCAGGGTTCTGAGGTTATGTGATATTTAATACCCAGTCATGGTATTAAAGTACCATTTAGAAATGTGACAATGCCTAAGAAATCCTGATGAATGAAACCATCTGTCTCTTTTGCATTAGTTAGTGTCTTTGAAACAACTGGGGATAGAAAACTAATTGAAAATGGAAATGTGGATATAGGTCTGGCCTCAGGGCTAGTTGAGCCAATGGGTCAGTCCTATCAAGGTCCAGGAGTCTTTCCCTCTGGGCTGTTTTCCCTTTGCATGTCTTTTATACCCAGATAAGCAAGATGGCCATGGCACCTCCAAATCTGCCATTGACAAATGGAAAAAGAAGAAAAGGAACTAGGAGGCCCTTTCCGGAGCTCTTTCTTAGGAATGTGGTCAGATGCCAAGCAGACAACTCCACCTTTCCTCATTAGCCAAACTAGGTCATATTCCTAGTCCAGTAATCGTTGGCGATTGAAATGAGAATATTATATTTAGCTTAGAGTAAATAATAGAGATTTAAATAAATAAGTGTTACAGATTGAACCACTGTATTTTCAAAGGCACAACCTCCTACATGTCCTGTATAGGTCTTTCAAGGACCATTATAGTCTGCCTGGAAGGTCCAGGGATATCTGCTCAGATTACATAAATAAGTAGGGTGACCAGACGTCCCAGTTTTGGCGGGACAGTCCAGCTTTTCAACAATTTGTCCCGCGTCCTGTGGCATTTTAAAAGGCCCCATTTTTGGAAAGAATGCAGGAACAGGCGGGAGAACAAGAAGGGAATATACGGTTTTCGGCTGCCATGTGGCTATTTCACCAGAATATGAGTTTTATATTATTTTTATTAATTTTATAATGTTAAACTGTAATTATAACAAATAATTGCTGAGAAGAGATTATCGAGAACTGCTTATCAAAGTTTGCATTGTTGTCAGGCCCTGCCCTGCCCTG
>CAUYQV010050380.1:0-23541 GCA_963574575.1 Galagoides demidoff
CTGGGCGTTGTGGTGGGCGCCTGTGGTCCCAGCTACTTGGGAGGCGGAGGCAGGAGACTCGCTTGAGCCCAGGAGTTGGAGGTTGCTATGAGCTGTGATGCCATGGCACTCTACCCAGGGGGATAGCTTGAGGCTCCATCTAAAAAAAAAAAAAAAAGGTTCAGTACCCATAGCTCAGTGGTTAGGCGGGCCATACACACAGGGGCTGGCGGGTTCAAACCCAGCCCAGGCCTGCTAAAAACAACAATGACAACTACAACAAAAAAAATAGCCAGGTGTTGTGGCAGGCACCTGTAGTCTCAGCTACTTAGGAGGCTGAAGCAAGAGAATCACTTAAGCCCAAGGGTTTGAGGTTGTTGTGAGCTGTGATGCCACAGCACTCTACCCAAGGCAACAGTGTGAAACTCTGTATCAAAAAAAAAAGTAATTTTATTAAGATTACTAAGGGAAAAAATCACAAGGCCTTAACAGATGCACTGAAAATTAATAATAATAAGTAATTCCATGCTTAATGAAAAGAGAACAAGGCCAGGCACAGTGATTCATGCCTGTAATCCTAGCACTCTAGGAGGCTGAGGAGGGTGAACTACTTGAGCTCAGGAGTTCCAGACCAGCCTGAGCCAACAGGGAGATCCCTTTCCTCCTAAAATAGAAAAACTGGATGGGTGTTGTGGCAGGTGCCTGTAGTCCCAGCTACTTGGGAGGCTAAGGCAAGAGGATTGCCTGAGTCCAAGAGTTTGAGGTTGGTGTGAGCTATGACATTATGGCACTCTGCAGAGGGGACAAAGACCAACCTTCAAAGCCACCCATAACCCCACCTTTCTGAAACTTTTCTGCCCTGCCTGCTTTCACTGACACTTGTCGGCTCTAACCTCCCTCAGAATAGTTGCCCATAATACCTAATCTATCACCACCATACTAGTAAGTTCTATGTTGTGCACTCCTGATTCACCTCTGTTAGTTTTCTCATCTAAGTCATAAGCATGTCAAGAATAGGGTATTTTGAGATGTCACAATAATATAACTGATTTTTTTTTAAGTAGACATCTAAAAAAGAATTAGACTTGGGCGGTGCCTATGGCTCAGTGGGTAGGGCACTAGCCCCATGTACCAAGTGTGGCAAGTTCGAACCCAGCCCAAGCCAAACTGCAACAAAAAAATAGCCGGGTGTTGTGGCAGGCACCTGTAGTCCTAGCTACTTGGGAGGCTGAGGCAAGAGAATCACCTAAGCCCAGGAGTTGGGGGTTGCTGTAAGCTGTGATGCCATAGCACTCTACCAAGGGCAACATAGTGAGACTCTGTCTCAAAACACAAAACAAAACAAAACAGTGGTTCTCAGTTGGCAGCTCTTTGGGCCCCCCAGGGATTATTTGGCAATGTCTGGAGCATTTTTGTTGTCATAAGCCCAACAGAGTATATGCTACTGGCTATGACTAAACTTTCTATAATACACAGGACAGGCTCCCACAACAAAGAATTGTCCATCTCAAAATGTCAAAAGTATTGAGGTTAACAAACTCTGATTTAGAACAAAAAACAAATTAAACTGCAAAGCTACAGCACTCTACCCAGGGTGACAGAGTGAGACTCCATCTCAAAAAAAAAAAAAATCTAACACAAAACATTAATTAAAAAAATATAATAAGAATGGCAGAAAGCTAGGAAGAGCCTATGTGTCTGCAGACATTGTTCAATATCTGAATAAAATCAGCAATTGCTTACCCACGGATTTCTAGTTTTGTGAGTAAATTCAATTCCTTTTTTTTTTTTTTTTTTTTGAGACCAAGTCTCTCTCAGTTGCCCTGGGGTTGAGTGCCCTGGTGTTATTGCTCACAGGAACCTCAAACTCTTGGGCTCAAGCAATACTCTTGCCTCAGCCTCCTGAGTAGCTGAGACTATAGGCATCCACCACAACACCTGGCTATTTTCAGAGACCGGGTCTGGCTCTTACTCAGGCTGGTCTTGAACTCATGAGCTCAAGTGATCCACCTGCTTCGGCCTCTCAGAGTGTTAGGGTTACAGGCATGAGCAGCCATGCCCAGCCTGTCAATTCCAATTTTAAAATTCCTATTGGTTGGGTTTTCTGTTACTTGTAGCAAGCTGATATAGCACTATAAAGGATGGATGGATAGTCAGATGGATGAATGCAATGGCATAGCACAATGCCTGGCACATAATAGAAACTACTACAGATTGGGGAGATGATGATGAAAAATTTGTCAGCTGGGTGGGATGGCTCATGCCTGTAATCCTAGCACTCTGGGAGGCCAAGGCGGGTGGATTGCTTCAGCTCACAAGTTTGAGACCAGCCTGAGCAAAAAGTGAGACCCTGTCTCTACTACAAATAGAAAAACTGAGGCAAGAAGATCTCTTGAGCCCAAAATATGGAGATTACTGTGAGCTATGATACCATAGCACTCAACCCAGGGCAACAGCTGGAGACTATCTCAAAACAAAAAACATGTCTTGTCTTTGTACTGGGTTCCTGGGAGATAATATCTAAAACCCTTGGAATATGTCAAGTTATGGAAGTGTCTTTATCATTTATGAGCCTGTGGTCACACCTGATTTTATGCTAAGGAGATGACCCAGGATGGTGCCTGGTCACCAGAAAGACCAGCCATGTGATTAGAGGGTTGGGGCTTTGAGAGAGCTGGAGATTGAGTTCAATCACAAGGCCAGTGTGATTCAGTCAGCCATGCCTATTTAATGAAACCCTAATAAAAACTCCAGACACCAAAGCTAAAAGAAACTCTTGCTTGGTGAATGCACTGATGGACCAGCAGGGTGTTGATATACCCTTAAACCGCAGGGAGAAGGCATGGAAATTCTGCATTCAGGACCCTCCTAGACCTTACCCTTGACCTCTTCATTTGGCCTGATTTATATCCTTTATCATTAAACTGTAATCACTACTGCTTTCCTGAGTTCTGTGTCATTCTAACAAATTATTAAACATGAGGGGATCATAAGAACACCCATATTTGCAGCCAATTGGTCAGAAGTGCAAGTGGCCCAGGGAACCCTGAACTTGTGACAGATATCTAAAGTGAAGGCAGTCTTATTGGACACCATCCCTTTAATTGATCTACTTGTGTGGGATTTCTAAGCAGCCTACTTAAAGGGACCAACCTTACTTAACATGGGTTCCTTTTGCCTTTTTATTTTTTTTCTTCTTTTCCCAGCTTGTGATCTTGGGCCATAAGATGACCTTCAGAATGGAGGTTGTATGCTGAGATAATGAAGCAGAAACTTAAGTACCTGGGCCGCAATGTGGTACCATGACGCCACCATCTAAGGGATGATATCAGACCTTGATGCCTCCTCTTCTGTCAGCCATCTCTTAATGAAGAAGGAATAAAATTCTCATAATAATGCTACTACTATATACTTATTTCCACTATATGCAGCCAAACCTAGTCTTTTGTTTTTGTCTTTTTTGAGACAGGGTCTCACTGTTGCCCAGACTAGAGTACTGTGGCATCATCATTGCTCATTATAACCTCAAAGTCCTGGGCTCAAGCAAAACTCAAGCAAATTTCTTGCCTCAGGCTCCGAGCTAGTTGGACTACAGATGCATACCACCACATTTGGCTAATTTTTCTATTGTTCATAGATATGGGTTCTTGCTTTAGCTCAAGCTGATCTGGAACACCTGGCCTCAAGTGATCCTCCCACCTTGGCCTCCTAAAGCACTAGGATTATAGCCATGAGTTACCATACCTACCCCAAACCTGATTTTAACTAATGAGGAAGCCAGTGTCTAACAAAGAAAAAGTACAGGTGTAGACACTGCAACTTCATAGTTAAGAGCTCTGGATCTGAGTCAGGCGCAGTGGCTCACGCCTCTAATCCTAGCACTCTGGGAGGCCAAGGTGGTGGACTGCTTGAGCTCTGGAGTTTGAGTCCAGTCTGAGCAAAAGCAAGACCTCGTCTCTCCTACAAACAGAAATAACTACCTGGGCATGTTGGCACAAGCCTGTAGTCCCAGTCACTCAGGCTACTCAGGAGGCCGAGGCAAGAGTATCGCTTGAGCCCAAGAGTTTGAGTTGCTGTGAGCTACAATGAAGTCATGGCACTGTACCAGAGCCACAGAGGATGACTCTGCCTCAGAAAAGAAAGGAAGGAAGGAAGAAAGGAAGAGGGAGCTCTGGATCTGGTAACAAGCCGACTTAGATTTGAATCCTAGCTTCAGTACTGAATGGCTACTTGGCCTTGGCCAGGGTACCTAACCTTTCAGCTTTCCCATCTGTAAATGGCAATCATAATAATAAAACCCACTACACTGTAGTGAAAAGTAAGCACACTAGTGATAAGACAGTGCATCATAAAAGGCAAACCTCTGATCTTTGCTTCCCATCTCCACATCCCACGGTTCACTCTGTTGTCTCCTCTCCTCTTCCTCTTTCTTGATCTCTCCTCCCGTTTCCCTTCCTTTTGTATTCCCTTTTTTTCCCCTCTGTGTCTTCTTCCCTCCTCTTCCTATTCCCCTTCTCTTTCTTTTCTCTTCTCTTCTTATACTTTCACCCTCAGCAATCCAGCAAATTCACCCTTAGCCAGCCTCAAAGCTTTAACTACCCCCTTCACAGAGTTTCACCACCTTCTGTAACAATTGGACCTCCCCCTATGCCTGCCGAGGGCTTTGAACTCATCGTCCCTGGTATTAGTTATCTATTCCTGTAATAAATTACCTCAAAACTTGTTGGCTTAAAATAACACATATTTGTTATTTCACAGTTTCTGTGTGTTAGGAATCTGAATTCACCTTGGCTAGGTGTCTCTGGGTTAGGGTCTTCATGAGACACCAGTCAAGGTGATAGCTGGGGTTGCTGTCATTTAAGTCACACCTGGAGGAAGATCCACTTTCCAGCTCCCTCACTTGGCTGCCGGCAGGCCTCAGGTGCTCCATGACTGTTGTCTAGAGACACCACCCTTGGGCCTTTCCACAGGGCAGTTCACAGCACGGCATCTGGCTTCCAATGGAGTGAGGAAGGCAGAGAGGAAGAGAGGGCAAGCAAGACAGAAGTCACTCTTTTTGGAACCTAATCTCAGAAGTCACATTCTATCACTTTTGCTTTTGTTATATTTTATTTATTTTTTAGCTTTTAGTTTTTAGTTTTTTTAGAGACAGAGTCTTACTTTATCACCCTCTGTAGAGTACTGTGGCGTCACAGCTCACAGCAACCTCCAGCTCTTGGGCTTAGGTGATTCTCTTGCCTCAGCCTCCGAAGTAGCTGGGACTATGGGCACCTACCACCACGCTCGGCTATTTTGTTGTTGTTGTTGTAGTTTGGCTGGGGCGGGTTGGAACCTGCCACCCTCAGTATATGGGGCTGGTGCCCTACTCACTGAGCCACAGGTGCCACCTTCTGCTTTTGTTCTTTTTATGTGAAGCAAGTCACTAGACCAAGATGACGCTCAAAGTAAAAGAAGGAACTGGGTGGCACCTGTGGCTCAGTGAGTAGGGCACTGGCTCCATGTAAGGAGGGTGGCAGGTTCAAACCCGGCCCTGGCCAAACTGCAACAAAAAAATAGCTGGACATTGTGGCAGGTGCTTGTGGTCCCAGCTACCTAAGAGGCTGAGGCAAGAGAATCACCTAAGCCCAAGAGCTGGAGGTTGCTGTGAGCTGTGATGCCACAGAACTCCACCGAGGGTAACAAAGTGAGACTCTGTCTCTAAAAAAAAAAAAAGAAAGAAAGAAAAGAAAAAGAAGGAATTGCATGGAGCATGATTATCAAGAAATGACAATCAGGACAGGCACAGTGGCTCACACCTGGATGCTAAGGCAGGTGGATTGCTTAAGCTCAGGAGTTTAAGACCAGCCTGAGCAAGTGCCAAACCCTGTCTCTAAAAATAGCCCGGCGTCATGAAGGATGCCTGTAGTCCCAGATACTTGAGAGGCTGAGGCAAGAGGATTGGTTGAACCCAAGAGTTTGTGGTTACTATGAACTATGATCCCGCGGCACTCTACCAGGGAGACACAATGAGATTGTGTCTCAGAAAAAAAAAGAGAGAGAGAGAGAGACAGAAATGAGGATCTCTAGGAACTATCTTGAAGGTAGTCTCATACATCCTCCAACTTTTTTTTTTTTTTTTTGCAGTTTTTGGCCAGGGCTGGGTTTGAACCCGCCACCTCTGGCATATGGGGCTGGTGCACTACTCCTTTGAGCCACAGGCACTGCCCCACACCCTCCAAATCTTTAACTCTCAATGCTGAATCAAATCATGGCATGATCCCTGCCCTCTCTCTCCCACTTAACATTCCACGGAATCCACTTCTGCACTGTGCTTTTCAACTGGGCCTTCAAGGTCCTCCATAAACTATCCCAGTTCTATCTCTCCAACCTTATTTCCCACTAATTCTTTTCATTATAATCAATGCTAATGCCCCCATACTTTCAGCCTCCTGCCTTTTGCTCATGCTGTTTTCTCTGATAGGAATACATACCTGAAGCTCACCATCTTCAACACTGCTTTCTAACCTCCATGCGAAAATCTTCCACATAATCTTAATTGATCCTCAAAATAATTGAAGTTTTAAGATAAGTAGCATTAACCATAATTTATAGATAAGGTTCAGAAAATAAAAGCTACTACACTGGGCACTTAGTTTGTGGCAGGCACTGTGCTAATGGTTTCTCATACTGCATGGAATATTTTTTTTCTTTTGAGACAGAGCTCGCAGCAACCCCAGATTCCTGGGCTAAAGCGATTCTCTTACCTCAGGTTCTACTGTAGCTGGGACTACAGGCACCCGCCACAATGCTCAACTGTTTTTAGAGGCAGTGTCTTGCTCTTGCTCAGGCTGGTCTTAAATCTGTGAACTCAGGCAATCCACCTGACTTAGCCTCCCAGAGTGCTGGGATTATAGGCACGAGCCACCGCGCCTGGCCTTCATACTGCATCTAATTAAACCTTCATAATAACCTAGCAGTGTGCATTAACCTCCCCATTTAAAGTTAAAGAAACCAAGACTTCAAGATGTCTGATTTAAGACTTCAAGATGTCTGATTTAATTTGACCTGGGGTCACATGACTGGTAAATGAACCGTGATTCAAATGAGTCATCTGATTCAGCATCTTCCTGATGAACCCCCATCTTACAGTCTATGTCACTCGTCCAAGGTTGTACCCTTACTATGCAACAGAGTGAAATTGAGACCCAGGACTTCTGACTCTACCCACCATACATGTTGCCTACCTGCTCCAACATTCCCTTGAGAAAGTAAATTCTCCCATTTTGGATCCCTAAGATTACTTGGTTTCTTATAAATGTATGCCTTCTTAAAATTGTGGTAAAATATACACAACATAAAATTTACTATTTTAACTATTTCAAAGGTACCGTTCAGTGGCATTACATACATTCACAACACTGTGTATCCATCGCCAAAACTTTTTCACCATCCCAAACTGAAATCCCGACCCCATTAAACAGCAACTCTCCCATCCTTTCTCCCCTTCAACACCCTCCCACCCCCAGCAATTACCATTCTACTTTCCATCTGATGAATTTGACTACTCTAGGTATCTCACATAAGTAGAATCATACAGCATTTGTTCTTTTGTGACTAGCTTATTGCCTTTTAAGTTTCATTCACATTATAACATGTGTCAGAATTTCTTTCCTTTTTGAGGCTGAGCAATGTCTTCTTGAATATATATAGCACATTTTGTGTATCCATTCATCAATGGATACTTCGATTGCTTCCATCTTTTGGCTATTGTGAAAAACTGCTACTACGAACATGAGTGGTGTTTGGGTTTTTGCTTTCAATTCTTTTGGCCCTGTACCCAGAAGTGAAATTGCTGGGTCACATGGTATGTCTGGTTCTCATTTTCTGAGAAACTGTCATACTGTTTACCATAGTGGCTGTGCCATTTACACTCCCACCGGCAGTGCACAAGGGTAGATGTGTTACCTTTTAATATAGCTTCCAGGGATGTATTTTATGTCCTTTGATACTTGGACAAAAGGTCTTTTGATACTCTACTATATATCCTAAACAACACCTATCATATATTGTGTGTCTAATTCATGCCTAGAAAATATTTGTTAATAAATGAATAGAGTATCAAAAAAATCACTATCCTGAAACAAAAATATCTGTTTTTGTTTGAAACCTACTAAAAAACTTCAGATGAGATCTAGATAGCTGCTGAACAGTGTGCCTAGAGAGATTATTTTAAAGCTGGTGCATAAATCCAGAGTTTCATTTCTTAAAAACAAGTGGTCCCACAGTATATTTCTTTTTATCTCACCAGCTTCTTGTCAACACTAGGTTCATCTCCTAGTCCTGTTTCTTTTCCAGGCTTACAATAAAACTGATTTAAAGTAAAAATTTCTTTAAGAATTATGCTACAATATGCTGATCTGAAAATAAATCTTCTAAAATTATTTTTTTTGCCCATAAGGGGACCATCAAAGATTTCCTAGTGACATTATTTCCTAAGAACTTATGCACAGGTTATAAACTTCCTTCTGTCAGAAGCAACTGGATGATACTTTTGATTATCTCTTCCATCTTATATTTCTAGGTCATATTTAAATGCAGAAACAATTAATAAGGACTCAAAAGGCCTTTTAATTTATGCTTATATTTAATAACTGTGTTATGGGAGAAATACAGATTCAAGTGTATATTTAAAATTGTATTTTTTTAGAACAAGCTCATGGGATATTTTCCTTATAACGTTCTTTCTACCATGTTACTACTAATTACAGTGCAATAAGGTGAAAAAAGAGAGGAGGTGAAAACTATGAATAAGTAAATGATGCTACACAAAACTGTAAACTAGGGTAGGTGGGCAAAGGACATTAGATATTTATGTAAACTTACGTGTTGTAATCCGCGGAAATTTTTGTTCTCTTTGATTATGCAGGAAAAAGTCACATCTTAAATAGCTGCCCAGCCCAACACTCCACTTTCCCTTGAAAGATTGCACCTTTTGCAGCTCACACCTCCCCCGTAGCCACAAGGCCCAGTCTTCCAAGCCTTAGCTCATTGGACCAACAATGGGCTCTTGACCAAGGCTAACCCAGTCTGTCTTCTGGAGGCTTACCCTGGCACCTGAAAGACACTGATTTGTTTGCTGACTGCTTTGATTGACAATGCACAGTCACTAGAACAGTCCTGACTAGTGCGGTGGCACATCCCTATAATCCTAGCACTCTGGGAGGCTGAGGCAGAAACCAGCCTGAGAGCAACAGTGAGACCCCATCTCTACTAAAAGTAGAAAAATTAGCCAGTTGTTGTGGTGGGTTCCTATAATCCCAGTTACTTAGAAGGCTGAAGAAGGAGGGTTGGTTGAGCCCAGGAGTTTGAGGTTGCTGTGAGCTGTGACACCATAGCACTCCACCCCAGGGCTGACAGAGTGAGACTCTGTTTCAAAAAAAAAACAAAAAAAAAAAAAACAAAAAAACTCTGAACAATCCTGTTTAACCAACTGCCCAGGGAGAAGCAGAAAAGAGCTAGTCTTGAACTCCTGAGCTTAAGTGATCCATCCTCCCCATCCCTGCCTTGGCCTCCCTGAGCGCTAGGATTATTGGTGTGAGCCACTGAGCTCAACAAGAAAAGGCTGCTCTTAAACAGAACATTTACAGAGAAAAGAAACAGCCCAGCCTGGAAGGCAGTGAGGTGTGGTGGGAAGCAGGCAGGCAGCTGGAGAGCTCCCAGGGTTGTAAAGGCATTCCGGTTTCTGTGTCCCATAACACAGAAATGTCTGAGAGTCACTCAGGAACCCCACAGTCTTTTTTTTTTTTTTTTTTTTTTTGCAGTTTTTGGTCGAGGCTGGGTTTAAACCTGCCACCTCCGGCACCCTACTCCTTTGAGCCACAGGCACCACCAGTCTCAACAGGGCCAGCACAACCTGGCTCAGCAGCAGAGCACTTAATTTTGAGTCTGATGTGAAAATTTTTAACCCCACAGTCTTAACGGGGCCAGCATAACCTGGCTCCCAGCAGAGCACTTAATTTTGAGTCAGGTGTGTATCTGAAACAGAAGTGAGGAAAGAGAGTTAAGCTCAGGGATGCAGCTGGGTTGGATGCTAACAGGGAGGTCCTGGGGGGTCCAAGAGGAAGAACTGGGGAAGGGCAGAGGCACAGACACTGAGGAGGGAGACAGAGGTTTGGGGAGAGAATAACACGTAAGGTTGTGCACATACGTGGAGCCTGCAGCAGGACTCAGGGAAGATGTAAGCTCAGGAGAGAGGGCTGGACTAGAAAGAGAGAGGTTGAGGAATTATTAACGTCTTGATGGTATTAACAGTCATGACGGTGAATGAGATCACACAGAGTGTGGGAGCTGAGAAAAATGAGGGCCCACAATAGAGTACCAATAATCAGAGGACAGATAAAGAAAAAAAGGAGCCAAAGAGGAGTCCTTGGGGGTGAGAAAAAGACACAAAGTACAGCAGCACAGAAACTAAGAGTGTTTCAAGAAGGGTAGAGATATCAGAATGAATTAGTCTGAGGTGTCCCGTGGATGTAATGATGAGATGAGCTTTGGAGGCTCAGTGAGAATCCCAGGGGCAAGGCAGAAGCTTAAAGTGTCCACAAAGAACTAACAGTAGGGAGGACTACAGGGAGCAGGTAGACAGGTCTTGGGAGAAATCTCCCTGTAAAGCAGAGAGAAGGACAGGAGCTAGAAAACAATGGAGGATGGAGGACTTTCAGGGCATCTGAAAGACAGCTAAGTAAATGGCTCAGCAGCAGGAGCAGTGGAGAAGAACAAACATTCCCCATGAACAAAGTCCTGAGCAAGTAGAGGGGACTAGAGTTGTGACCTGGGTGATGCTGCCGTTGGTAGCAAGACCTATGGGAGAGAGGGAAGAAACCAGAAAGGAAACAGGGCAACCGAGCATCAGGGCAGACCCAGTGGCAGCCTCAGCCAACCACATGAGGAACGTTTTATTTTTTTTAGACAAAGTCCCATTCTCTTGCCGTGGGTAGATTGCCATGGCATCATCATGGCTCACAGCAATCTTAAACTCCTGGGCTCAAATGATCCTCTTGTTTCAACCTCCTGAGTAGCTGGGACCACAGGTGCCTGCGACAAGGCCCAGCTGGTTTTTCTATTTTAGTAGAGATGGGGTCTTGCTCTTGCCCAGGCTGGTCTTGAACCCCTGAGCTCAGGAAATCCACCCACCTTGGCTTCCTAGAGTGCTAGGATTACAGGTGTGAGCCACCACGCCCGGCTCAAATGGAAGCTTTAGAATGAGAATGAACCTTCTAAGTTGTCCCCATTTGGGCCAAGATGACCGGGACATTAGACTCTCACATCTATCAGTGAGAGGATGCAGGCTGCCCTGCCAGGTAGAGACATGACCTTGGACAAGGGTGCTCTACAAAGCTGAGGCAATCCCTGAAGGTGCCTGAGAGCTGAAGATTGCCTCCAGACTGCACGATAAGCAACCAGGGTAAGAGTCATTCGCCAAAGTGGGACAAGTGACACAACACCGGGCTGCCTCCTTCCTCTCCTCTATCAGGAAAATAAAGTTGAAGCTTTTTGGCCCCATATTCAACTCCTTCCATCTTCTGACCTCTGTCCACTACTCCTGGCTTCTCTCCTACCTTATGATACAGCCCCACTCCTCACTTCTCATCCCTTTGTGCCTTTTTATCCCTCAGTCTGAAATGCTCCTGGTCTTACCCTACTCCTCCTTCGAAACCCATTTCAAGCCAAGCTCAGTGGCTCACACTTATAATCTTAGCACTCTGGGAGGCCAAAGTGGGTGGATTGGTTGAGATCAGGAGTTTTAGACCAGTCTCAGCAAGAGGAAAACTCCATATCTACTAAAAACAGCAAAATTAAGCTAGATACGGTGGCACATGTCTGTAGTCCTAGCTACGTGGAAGGCTGAGCCAATGCTTGAGCCCAGGAGTTTGAGATACTGTGAGCTATGACGCCACAGCATGCTACTAAGTGCAACAGAGTGAGATTCTGTCTAAAAAAACAAAAAAATCAGAATCTGAGGCAAGAGGATCACTTTAGCCTGAGAATTTGAGGTTGCTGTAAGATCTGATGCCATGGCACTCTACCCAGGGTGACAGAGTGAGATTCTGTCCCCAAAACACAAACAAAACCAAAACCATTCCAAACATTTCTATTTCTAGGAACCTTTCCCTGCGTCTCCCAAGCAAGTCCCTTCTTTGTCTTCTTACCTTGTATACATTCTTAGTTTTTCACTTAATTAGCCCACGTTGTCAGTGTCTTTCTCCCCAATGAGGCTGTGAGCTCTTTGATTGCAGGGACACTTGTGAATGATGTTGGTGCCTCTGTTATGTACAGAGGAGGAAGTGAATAACCATTAGGTAAATAAATACATGAATAAATGAATGAACTGATGAGTTGGCTGAGCTTGGGCTCAGTGGGCTGACTACTTTGAAGGCTGGTCCCAGGGAGGGCCAGCAGCCATCCGAACAATAACGTCCAGTGGGTGTGTGAGCCACAGTCCATCCACCTTGTGTTGATAGTTAGGGGGTCCTCTCTGGTGTGTGGGAGCAACAGGACTTCTGGGAAGCAGCAATTCACAAAAAGAGGCAACACTGTTATTCCAAGTAGGAAGGGAGAAAGGGGTAGGAGAGGGATGGGAAGATATTCTATCTCAGTGGAAATGGGTACAAAGGCAGATTGTAGCCACATGGGGCCCTGGAGTAGTCCAAGGATGGCAGAATGTGGAGCCCCCATCAGAGCCATGGACTAAGGGCATAGTCTGTTCCAGTGGGGCTGGGGAGAGGAAGTGACAGCAAGAGGACAGGCAAGTCCAAAGCTCCCTTGGGTCCACTGCATGCTGGGCTCAAGGAGGAGACAAACCTTAGATTCATCAGGTCCTATTGGATCTGGAGCTGGGTCCTTCCGAGCCTGCTTGGGGCAGGGTTTCATTACACGGCCTGGCCATTTTTTCTTTCTCCCCTTTTCTGTACAAATATTTGTCTTCAATCATTTTCTTATTTAATCTTCACAAAATCCCCATTAATATCAACATTTATTTTTTGTTAAATAAACACTAGTGTGGAACTGACTGTGTGCCAGGCAGTGTTCTTAGCACTTTGCAAATATTAGTGCATTTGATCTTGTCACAGCCCTTTGAAGTCAATGGATTGCTTGTATTTTTATCCCATTTTACATTTGAAGAAATGGAGGTGCAGGGATTGAGCTTATACAACTAGTCAGTAAATGATTGTTCACATTTAACAGGACACAGGTGTTTATTCTTTCATTCATTAAGTAGTTATTCTTCTTTTTTCTCTCTGTTGCCCAGGATAGAGTGCAGTGCCACCAACCTAGCTCAGCAACCTCAAACTCCTGGGCTCTAACAATCCTCCTGCCTCAGCCTCCTGAGTAGCTGGGACTACAGGTGCCTGCCACAACACCCATCTAATTTTTCTTTTTTTTTAAGAGACAGAGTCTCACTGTGTCACCCTTGGTAGAGTGCCATGGTATTACAGCTCACAGCAACCTCAAACTCTTGGGCTTAAGCAATTCTCTTGCCTCAGCCTCCCTTGTAGCTGGGACTATAAGTGCCCACCACAACTGGCTATTTATTTATTTTTGTATGTTTGTTTAGCAGGCTGGGGTGGGGTTCGAACCCATCAGCCCCTGTCTATGTGGCTGGTGCCCTAACTGCTGAGCTACTGGCACTGAGCCCCAACTAATTTTTCTATTTTTAGTAAAGACGGGGGGATGGGGGAGGTGTCTCATTTTTGCTCAGGCTAGGCTTGAACTCCTGAGCTCAAAGGATTCTCCCACTTCAGCCTCCTACAGTGCTAGAATTACAGGTGTAAGCCACCATGCTCGGCCTCATCAAGTACTTACTCATTGCTTGTCTTAGACGAGGCCCTGTGTTAGGCAGTAAGGTACAGTGTCGAATAAGACAGAGGAAACTCCAGCCCTCAAAATGCTCATAAGTGTCCTATCCTTATTTCTGTCACTGAGGCTTGATGATTCCAAGTGTTCTCCATGGATTCCTCCTGCTAAACTGTCCAGAAATTTTTCACCATTTTTGAGCCACCTGAAGGGTATAGATGTCATCCTTGAGCCTTCATATCTGCTCATAGGGTAAGTCCTTGGCTTGTTTCTAATCACCTGGTTCCAGGAGGAAGAAAGCAGAGCCTGTTCCTAGAGGTGAGTGGATTACTTGGTTCCAGACTTATCTTCCTCCCTCAGTCCATGCTGTCTCCTCCACATAGAATGCTGTCTCCTCTCCTACCATTCATTCCTACCACCAACTTTGACAACAGTGGCTCCCAGGAAAGCTTCATTGTCCCCAGTCCCAGGACGACAACACATTTATTGAATGCTTACTGAGGATATTTTCTCATTTAATCCTCACAACAATCTCCTATGTGGAAGATATTATCATCTCTATATTATAGATAAGAAAACTGAAGCTCAACAACATGAAAGGTCTTGTCCAAGGTCATCCAGCTTGTAAGTAGCAGAGCTGGGATTCGAATCCATGTCTTTCTGACTCTAAAGTCAAAGCTGGTTTTTTTTCCCATTCTCTTTATTGCATTAAAAAATTTATTTCTTTCACATATACAGAATATAAAACCTATCTTCACAATGAATTATGCCTCTCTGCTCTTATTTTTTCACACAAAAATTAATGGCCACTTCCAGAAAAAAGCTGAAATAAATCCATAGCCCCACACCCTTAACCAGTGCTCTACACTGCTGCTCCTCGAGCTTTTGTTTCTGGAATCCTTGGATATTCAACACATATTCCACGATTTTGCAGTTGCTTATGCACTTCAGTTATTTCACGTGTGAATTTCTTGTTTGCTCAGCTTGATTTTATCCCCTGTGATGCACACAGTAAATGCATAATAAATGTTTGTTGAATGAATAGATTTTACATGTATCTTGCTGAAATATATGCAGCTCTGTTTGATTCACTAGAGTGGCATACCCGAACAAGAAATAATTTTTCTTAATGTGTCCCTTATAAATTGAACCCAACCTTATTTGATTAATTTCACATCATGCATTTTTATTGCACCAATCACTCTGGTATCAGGTCATATTTATTTTAAAAACAGATTCACAAAGGGTGCAGGGCTGGAGTGACAGTGTAAATATGTTAATAATAAAAATAATACCGAAGATATTTTACTGGAAACTCTTGCATGCTAATGATGAGTAAGTGCATCCTACGGAAATATGTGTGATTTACAACGCAATTAATTTCAAAAAGATTCAGATCCTATACCATATCTTGTATACTTAGATAATGAAAACTAAAAATGAATATTCAGGACATGAAATCAGAGGAACAAATATCACCTTAAAGACCTTTAGCATTTTAGTTAGAACAATAGCTCAATCACCGGAAATGGTGCCATTGTCGGCAAACGTGGCCACATTAGGAAGATCCTCAGGGTAGCTGCAGTGATTTTGGACTACAAAGAGCATGTGTAACTCCGCACAGCCCTCACAGTGAAAAACACCACACATTATCCAGTGACCGAAGAGCCCTGGCACCTTCAATCATGCAACGAAAGGCTTTGGAGGTTTCTTGTTCGGGAGAAAGCAAAGCGTCTCACGTCAACTCCCATTGTGGGATGTGTGAGCATTTCCACAGATATCTGGCCCTGTCTTAGGATCTAGCTAAAAAGGAAATGCATTCTCATACCCTTTTCAAACTGCAAGAAATAAAAAAAAAAAAAAAACGTGTTTCACTTGCTATTTCATCACTCAACTCAGATGTTCTAAGAAAGCAGGCCTTCATACTCACACGTTGGGGAAAGAGGCTGATTTTTGCAATAGGATTTATAAAGTTCACTCTGCCCACTTTGTATCTAAGAGGGGGAGAACCAGATGCTGCCGAGCGATTGTGCACCACGGGGAACTTCACGTCAGTGCAAAACAGTTGCGATTTTCCCTCATTTATTGAGGACGGATCTGCTGTAATGTAGCACGCATCAGGCTTTTGGCTAAAACTATTTGGCTTATTAAACAGCTTGTATCTATAACTTTGAACAAAAAATTTTAATTATTAAAAAGGGGATGCAGATTTGAATTTTAATCTTACAAAAGAGACACATTTTCACATTTCTCTGACAGTAATTGTTTATGTTAAAAGAAATATTGTAAAATAAATTATCATCATTTTTGTAAAAAAACGAAAAAACTACACAGACACACACAAATAGAAGAAGACTAAATTGGGCCTTAAAAAAAAATCTCACAGCATAGTAGCCAAGTTATATCCCTGAGGAACAGAATCAGGAAGAAAGTGATAAAAAACCCAAGGTAAGGGCTTTGTGTATTATTATTTGCAGTATTGTTTTACCTTTAATCTTTGTGAACCATCATTCAGAGAAAAATAAAAATTCAATTTAGAAATAAAACAATAAAGCACTCTACATCAAATGAGAAAAATTAAAACAAAATAAAACATAGTAAAACTTGATAATGCCCATGAAGCCCTCCAGTGACTACACCCAGTGTGTTAGTGCTTTGTTAGTTCATCCCACCCTGGCAAATCCTTCCAAGGGCTGTAAAGGAGGAAGGGCAAGATGAATATTTCCACTCAGGAAAGTCTGCATTTCCAGGGAATGTTAAATATACAATGATTAGCACAATTTCTCACTGTTTAACTGTCTCTTCACCAGTTTATTTAACAAGGTCTTCAAGGGCAAGAGGGAGGCTACAAGTGCAAGTCTAACATGGACAGATACCGGATAAAGAGTTGGAGCTTTGGACAGATCTGCGTTTAGGTCCCCGCCCAGCAGGTGATCTCAGTCCTTGAAGCCTCAGTTCCCTATTTCTGAAGTGAGTACAATTATAGTAATTATTTCTTAGGGTTAGTGGTAGTATTGAAGGAGATGGTGTGTGTAAAAAATGACATAAGCATTCTGTAAACATCAGGGGGAAATTCTAAGTCAAGTGTTAAAGTCCTATTCTGTTTTTATAGCATGTTATATGCAGCAAATCCAAACCACACCACTTCCCTGATGGTTAAGAAGTTCTGCTCCTTAATTTCCCTTCTCTCTTCCAGAATGTCCTCTGCAGGCATTGTTTCCTTTTGTCCTCTAAGCAGCATGCTTCTTCCATGCCGCCTTCTGGCCCCTGAAAGGTAATTTGCAACCGCCAGCATGACCATTGTGTTACCCAGAATTGATAACATGGATAAATGAACACCAAACATGTTAGTGCTTTTTTTAGTTTTTAATGACCTTGCCAGTTAAAAGAATCAACTTGGTTGTTTTTTTTCCCCCAGTGTGGGTCAGATAGTAAATGGAATTGCCCCTAGGTTGTCATAGCTGAGTTGTCTGATTCTTCCACTCCCATGCCTATGAGGAGGAGGCTGGGCTGGGACCAGTCTCAGGGAGCTGTGGTGGGGCTCGATTCGGAGATGGGTATTTTATGTGTGAGGTCGGAGGGCAAGAGGGAGGTTACAGGTGCAAGTCCAACATGGATAGATGTTATTGGAAGGGGCTTGTCAGAAGGAAAATTCAGAGGAGAAAAGGCCGACAGGAAGAGAGCAGTCTGCTGGAGGTGCCTGGCGCTGAGCTTGCTTGCTGGCCTCAGCTTGTGCAACAGCAGCTGAAGGGCAGAGAACATTCGCACAGAGCTTCTAGAAAGTGGGACATAGGATCTAAATTGATGTCACATCATGGGGTGGAAAAGAAACCAACAGAACAGAACAGTGGTTAAGAGCCCAGAGGGTTTAAATCCACCTGCACCCTTAAGAGCTATGAATTGGGGCAGATTACTGCTCGACTGCAAACTTTAGTTTCCTTATCTGCGATACAAGAACATCATAAAATTAGAATACTTACTTCATAGGGCAATTCTAACAACTCAAAAACATTATAAAGTATTTCACTACCAGCTTATTATAGCTCTTCAAATAACTACATCTTTGCTTGAATGTTATCAATCAGTGAGCCACCTCTGACTGTCCTCCCTCCTCAAAATTATAACTTGCCCTAGCACTTCCTGTCCCCATTTCCTCCTTTATTTATGTCCACAGCCCCTATCACTCACTTATTTTAGTCATTACTTTTATTTCCAATATTGTCATTCTGCCTCCATTAGAATGGACACCCATGAGAGGAGGGTCTTTTGTCTGTTTTGTCCACTGGTTCTATTCCTAGCATGTAGACACACTGCATGGTCAAGTGGTTGTTGAGTTTACTTGTTGAATAAATAAGCATTGGTCAATATTATATTACTACTCTTGAGTCAGAAACTCTTTTTTTTTTTTTTCCCTGAGACACAGTCTCAAGCTGTTGCCCTGGGTAGAGGGCCATGGCATCATAGATTACAACAACCTCCAATTCTTGGGCTCAAGTGATCCTCTTGCCTCAGTTTTTCTATTTTAGTAGAAATGGGGAGTCTCACTTTTGCTCAGAATGGTCTCAAACTCATGTCCTCAAGCTATCCACCCACCTCAGCCCCTCAGACTGCTAGGATTACAGGCATGAGCCACCTTGTCCAGCTTAATCAGAAACCTTTGACAATCCTTTGAGCTAAGAAAATAAAGGAAGGTAGATATAAAAAATCTGGGTAGCTACTAATTTGTATATTTTTAATTGATTGTAAGTGAAGCTTTCACATTTTGTCCTCTATATCAACCACAGAAAATATCCTGAGATCTTTAGGGCAAAGGTTAAAGAGGAAGAACAAAGGCCAGGCACAGTGGCTCATGCCTGTAATCCAAAAGTGAGACCCCCAGCTCTATAAAATATAGAAAAATTAGCTGGGCATTGTGGTGGGCACCTGTAGTCCCAGGTACTTGGGAGGCTGAGGAAGGAGAATTGCTTGAGCCTGTGAGTCAAAGGTTCAATGAGCTATGATGACACTAGTGCACTCTAGGCAGAGTGACAAAGTGAGACTGTCTCAAAAAAAAAGAGGAAGGACAGACGGAAGCCATTAGATCCATGGGAACTGCTACACTGCTGTCACTGGAGACAGTGAGGCACAAAGTCTAGGATCCAGGTGAGAAGGACACATTTGTTACAGTTATTGCTTTGTGACTGATGGAGTAGGCTGATTTTTTTTTTTTTTTTTGAGACAGAGTCTCAAGCTGTCACCCTGGGTAGAGTGCAGTGGTGTTACAGCTCACATCAACCTCCAACTCTTAGGCTTAAACGATTCTCCTGCCTCAGCCTCCGAAGTTGCTGGGACCACGAGCGCCTGCCACAGTGCCTGGCTATTTTTTTTTTGGTTGTAGTTGTCATTGTTTTGGGTCTGGGCTGGATTCAAACCCGCCAGCTCTCCTGTATGTGGCTGGCACCTTAGCCACTTGAGCTACAGGCATTGAGCCTGATTTTCATTTTTAAAGTTTATGTTCTTATTTATTTTCTGATTATACATGTAATATTGGCTGTGTTCCCTTTGAATTAGTTTTCAAAAAACATAGATAAAGCCCAAATCTTTCTTGAGCATACCTCCATAACCTCAATTTCTCCCTTGGGATAATCTCTGGAGTCATCTGTGAATGTCCACAGGCCTTTGCCAAAGCATTTGTAAAGAGTGTATGCACATAAATGTGTGTTTATATATACATCATGCGTGAGCAAGGGTGTGTGTGTGTGTGTGTGTGTGTGTGTGTGTGTGTAACTTTGGTTTGTGTATGTTTTTGGTTTTGAGACAGAGTCCTCTCTGTTGCTCCACGCTAGAGTGCTGTGGCATCATAGCTCAAAGCAACCTCAAACTTGGGGGCTCAAGAGATCCTCTTGCCTCAGCCTCCTGAGTAGCTGGGACCACAGCTGCCTGCCACTACACTCGGCTAGTTTTTCTATTTTTAGTAGAGGTGGGGTCTCACTTTTGCTCAGGCTGGTCTCAAACTCCTGAACTCAAGCAATCCTCTTCAGTTGGCCTCCCAGAGTGCAGGATTATAGGCATGAGCCACTGTGCTCGACCTGGTTTGTGTATTTTTTAAAACCTAAGTGCTGGGCAGTGCCTGTGGCTCAGTGAAACCCATATACTGAGGATGGCTGGTTTGAACCAGGCCCCAGCCAAAACTGCAACAAAAAATAGCCAGGAGTTGTGGCGGGTGCCTGTAGTCCCAGCTACTCGGGAGGCTGACACAAGAGAATTGCCTAAGCCTAGGATTTGGAGGTTGCTGTGAGCTGTGACGCCATAGCACTCTACTGAGGGTGACAAACTGAGACTCTGTCTCAAAAAACTAAAAAAAAAAAAACTAAGTGCTGTCATATACTCTGTATGTCACTTTTCAAATACCTTATATCATTCTGTGATATGCGTTTTACATCCCTTTGTGTAACTTTCTAGAAATCTACCTCAGTTGTCAATGGCAGGAGAAGTTAATGGGGTGAATAATCTTTAAAATGATTTTTAATAAAACCTATTTTTAGAACAGTTTTGGCTTACAAGAAAAATTGAGAAGATAATACAGAAAATTCCCCTATGCCCTTCACCCAGTTTCCCCTATTATTAACATCTTAACATTTGTTACAATTAATGAACCAACTGAACTTTACTATGGTTTATGACTAAATGGTTAAGCTTACCAATTAAAATCCATAGTTTATTCAGATTTCCTTGGTTTTACTTAATATCTTTGTATGTTCCAGGGTCATACCCTGGAGACCACATTGCATTTAGTCATCACGTGTCCTTAGGCTCCTCTTGACGCTGTCAATTTCTCATACATTCCATGTCCTTGATGACCTTGACTGAGCAGTGCTGGTCAGTTCTCTTCAACTGGGATTCGTCTGATCTTTTCCTCATTAGATTGGAGTTACATATTGGGGAGGAAGACCACAGAGGCAAAGTGCCATTTTCATCCTATCATAATTACACACCATCAACATCACTTATCACAGTTGATTTTTGACCTTGATCACCTGGCCAAGGTCAGGTTTCTTCACTGTAAAGTTATTTTTTCCTTCTTTCTGTTCTGTGTATCTTGGAAGGAGGTCACTATTTACAGATCTACTCTGCACTTCAGGAGCAGAGATATGTGTTCTCTTCCTGGTGGACAAAGTATCTACGGAAATTGTTTGAAATTCTCTTTCACAAGAGATTTGCCTTTTCTTCCCCGTTTATTTAATTTAGTCAATTATTTATTTTACTTATTTATTTTGATATAAGAGTCTCGCTCTGTCACCTTGGGTAGAGTGCTCTGGTGTCATTGTAACTCACGGCAACCTCAAACTCTTGGGCTCAAGTGATCCTCTTGCCTCAGCCTCCCAAGTAGCTGGGACTACAGGTGCCTGCCACCAGGAATCTAATTTTTCTATTTTTCATAGGAAAGGGGTCTCGCTGTTGGTTCAGCCTGGTCTGGAACTCCTGAGCTCAAGCAATCGACCAGACTCAGCCTCCCAAAGTGCCAGGATTATAGGTTTGAGCTTTCATGCCCTGCCTTACAGGTGTGAGCTTTTGTGTCCAGCCTATTCAATCACTTATTTATGTCAGCATGGACTCATCAACATTTATTTTATACTTTGAGTTATAATCCAATACTGCTTTATTTTCTTGCTCAAACTGCTTCAGCTTTGTCTATTGAAAGAGCTTTTAGTTAACGCCTATGTCCCTTTGACATATTCCCATCACTGGAGGTTTTGTTTGCTTTTTTGTTTAAAGCACTGTCTTACTTTGTGGAGCTACGAGATGCTCATCTTGTATATTTCTTGTCTAGTCCTTGAATTGGCCACTTCCCCAAGGAGCACTTCTTCCTTTTAAGGAGAATAGTTAAGACACCAAGATCTTGGCAATAGGTGCGCACTTACATTTAGTAAATTTATTTTTCCAGGAGTGCCAATTCAGGAAAAACAAAACTGTCTAAGGATTATATTTTTGAATCAAAATGCATAGTATTTAATTCAAAATTGCTACTGTTGAATCTGAAGGAAAAATGTGTATTTCAGAAACATTTTTACTTTTTGGGAAAAGAATATAAAAATATAGACATCTTTGACAAGAGATCTTTCATCATCTTTTGCAGCTTATTTTATATATATGAATTATATATTAAAAGTTATATATAAAAATTATATATAAAAGCTTTATATATATATCTCTTTCTTTTTTTTTGAGACAGAGTCTCACTTTGTCACCCTCAGTAGAGGGCTGTGGTGTCATACTTCACAGCAACCTCAAACTCTTGGACTCAAGCGATTCTCTTGTCTCAGCCTCCTGACTAGCTGGGATCACAGGCCTCTGCCACAACACCGGCTATTTTTTAGAGATGGGGTCTCGCACTTGCTCAGGCTGGTCCTGCACCTGTGAGCTCAGGCAATCCACCTGCCTTGGCCTCCCAGAGTTCTAGGATTACAGGCGTGAACCACCTCACCTGGCCTCACCTGGCTAGTTTTACTATTTGGTTTAGTAGATATGGGGTCTCAATCTCTTGCTTAGGCTGGCCTCAAACTCCTGAACTCAGGCAATCCACGTACCTCAGCATGCCAGAGTGCTAGGATTACAGACATGAGCCACCGTGCCCAGCCCTCAGGCTGTTTCTTAAAGCCAAACCAAGGGCTCAAACAGGAGTGCCAGACAGGTCAAGCCAATAAGTACAGCAGGCTAGTATAAAACAAGCCACAGCACAAGTGTCATGATGAATGGTGACTGCCACCTGGCTCTTCATCACACCTACTACCCAGCAGGAGGGCAGCATGTTGTTGACAAGTAGGCTGCAGACCTAATGTCATATATTTTCAATATTTCAAGAGAAGCAGAAAAGCCCTGAGCAGACCAAGAAGGTGTTTTCAACTTTCAGGCTACTTGTTTTACTTTTTTTTTTGGGATAGAATCTTGCTCTGTAGCCCCGGCTAGAATGTAGTCGTATTATCACAGTTTACTGGAACCTCAAATTCTTGAACTCAAATGATCCTCCTGCTTCAGCCTCCTGAGTAGTTGAGACTATAAATAGGTGGGCTGTTTTGCATTTTTTATTTTTTTGTAGAGATGGATTCAGCCTTTCAGGGTGCTGAGATTATAGGTGTGAATTACCACACCCACACATTCTTTCAACAGCCACTTACTGCCATGTAATTTTCATTCAAGGAATATTATAATTGTTCTGGACTACGATACCAAGATAACTATTCTTTTCTTTCTTTCTTTCTTCTTCTTCTTCTTCTTTTTTTTTTCCGCTCTTGTTTTTTTGAGATAGAGACTCACTCTTTCACCCCAGGTGGAGTGCCATGGTGTCATAGCTCACAGCAACCTCAAACTCTTGGGATCAAGCAATCCTCTTGCCTTACCCTCCTAAGTAGCTGAGATTACAGGTGTATGCCACCAGGCCTGGCTCATTTTTCTATTCTTATTTGTAGTAGAGATGGGGTCTTGCTCTTGCTAAAGCTGCCCTTGAGGCTTGGCACCTGTGGCTCAAGCTGCTAAGGTACCAGCCACATACACCTGAGCTGGCAGGTTCAAATCCAGCCCAGGCCCGCCAAACAACAATGACAGCTGCAACCAAAATAAAATAGCCAGGTGTTGTGGTGAGCTCCTATAGTCCCAGCTACTGGGGAGGTAGAGGCAGGAGAATTGCTTGAGCCCAGGAGTTGGAGGTTGCTGTGAGCAGTAATGCCACAGCACTCTACCCAGGGCAACAGCTTG
>CAUYQV010050383.1:0-27751 GCA_963574575.1 Galagoides demidoff
ATAAAATATAGGCTCAGCGCCTGTGGCTCAAGAGGCTAAGGCGTCAGCCACATACATCTGAGCTGGCGGGTTCGAATCCAGCCAGGCCCACCAAACAACAATGACAGCTGTAACCAAAAAATAGCCAGGTGTTGTGGCTGGCGCCTATAGTCCCAGCTACTAGAGAGGCAGAGGCAAGAGCATTGCTTGAGCCCAAGAGTTGGAGGTTGCTATGAGCTGTGATGCCACAGCACTCTACCCAGGGTGACAGCTTGAGGCTCTGTCTCAAAAAAAAAAAAAAGCCTTTCGGCCAGAGATGCCATCTTCCAGTAATTCACCAAAATGACAAACACAAAGGGAAAAAGGAGAGGCACCCGATACATGATCTAGGCCTTTTAGAAAACATGGAGTTGTTCCTCTGGCCACATATATGCAAATCTACAAGAAAGGTGATATTGTAGACATCAAAGGAATGGGTACTGTTCAAAAAGGCATGCCACACAAATGTTACCAAGGCAAAACTGGAAGAGTCTACAATGTTACCCAGCATGCTGCTGGCATTGTTGTAAACAAGTTAAGGGCAAGATTCTTGCCAAAAGGATTAATGTTTCTATTGAGCACATTAAGCACTCTAAGAGCTGAGATAGTTTCCTGAAACATGTGAAAGAAAATGATCAGAAAAAGAAGAAAGCCAAAGAGAAAGGTATCTGGGGCTCAGTGCCTGTGGCTCAAACAGCTAAGGGGCCAGCCACATACACCTGAGCTGGCGGGTTCGAATCCAGCCCAGGCCCACCAAACAACAATGATGGCTGCAACTAAAAAATAGCCAGGTGTTGTGGCGGGCACCTGTAGTCCCAGCTACTTGAGAGGCAGAGGCAGGAGACTTGATTGAGCCCAGGAGTTGGAGGTTGCTGTGACCTGTGATGCCACAGCACTACCCAGGGCGCCAGCTTGAGGCTCTGTCTCAAAAAAAAAAAAAAAAAGAGAAAGTACCTGGGTTCAACTGAAGCGCCAGCCTGCTCCACCCAGAGAAGCCCACTTTGTTAGAACCAATGCAAAGGAGCCTGAGCTCCTGGAACCCATTCCCTATGAATTTATGGCATAAAGCATATAACATAGCACAGAGGAGTACCAGTGGACCCATGCTTTTAGGTGCAAGAACCTATTTATTCCCCATGAACTCATGGCATAATAGGTGTACAGCATAGCACACAGGATAACCAACTAGACCCCATGTAACAGTGATACAAGGTGCTGGAACCTACTTCCCATGAATTCAAAAGTCAATCAATGTTTTGTCACATTCAATGGCAAGGTGCCTCCCTGAGCTACTAGAACCTCTTCCCTATGAATTCATGAGATGGTAGTTAAAAATAATAGCCTACTGCTACAGTAAAAATGTTTGTTGTTCGTTCACTACAAATGTGATTTTTTTTTTTTGCCGCAAAGACCTATTAAATCAAATTTTAATGTAACCTAAAAAAAAAAAGATAAAATTCAGGCCAGGCACAGTTGCTCACACCTGTAATCCTAGCACTCTGGGAGGCCTAGGCAGGTGGATTGCCTGAGCTCAGAGGTTCAAGACCAGCCTGAAAAAGAGTGAAACCCGACCCCATCTCTAAAAATAGCCAGGCCCTGTGGCAGGCACCAGTAGTCCCAGCTGCTAGGGAGGCTAAGGCAACAGGATCACTTGAGCCCAAGAGTTTGAGGTTGCTTTGAGCTATGACACAACAGCACTCTAACCAGGGCGATAAAAATAATAAATAAAATAAAATAAAATAAAAGGTAATCTTGCCAGGTGCAGCAGCTCACACCTGTAATCCTAGCACTCTGGAAGGCCAATAGGCTGGCAGATTGCTGAACTCACACATTTGAGACCAGCCTGAGATAGAGCAAGACCCCGTTTCCAAAAAATAGCTGGGCATAGTCGCAGCTACTTGGGAGACTGAGACAAGAGAATTACTTGTGCCCAAGAATTGGAGGTTGCAGGCAGTGCTTGTGGCTCAAGGAATAGGGCGCCAGCCCCAAATGCCAGAGATGGTGGGTTCAAGCCCAGCCCTGGCCAAAAACTGTGCATAAAAAAAAAGAATTGGAGGTTGCTGTGAGCTATGACATTACAGTACTCTACAGAGGGTGACAAAGTGAGACTCTGAATCAAAAAAAAAAAAAAGGTAATCTTTAAAAAAAAAAAAAAAAGATAAAGTGCCAAAAAAAAAAAAAATACTGTCAGGCTAAGTCTTTCCACTTTTTTCCTTGTACAAATTTAAATGCTGGGATTTAAAGTTTATCACAGTCCACTTTCATCTAGTTGGTGTGAGTCTATCTTCCAACCTGCTAAAGATTGTTTTGAATCTTGATTCTGTCATCTCTATCATTTTCAAATCCAAAAAGCAATCCCTTTTGTGTCACTGCATAAATCTTCGACAAAAATGTTAGACTTGGAACACAGTGTGTTAAGGAATGAAACCATTGGCGTTCTGGGTGCAACCACTTTTAGGATAGAACACAGGAATCATTCTGTGTCAGTAAGTTTAAAACAGGAAACTGATCTTTCCAAAGCAAAATGGTTTGGGGCAAAATTTCATTAGAATACATTTCACTGTATCCAAGTAATTATTTCAGCTTTCATTATTTATTCATGATGAATCACAACTAATTCAATTTGATTACACAAAATACAACTGCAGGAAGCAGAAGAGGTTGCAGGAAAGAGTCCAGTACTGCAAAGTTGCTTTTATGCATTTTGGTTACGCAAGCAAATAAACATATATTAAAACAAAATGTACTTCATAACTAATAAATGCCCAAATATACTTTCTTTCTTTTTTTTTTTTTTTTTTGAGAAAGAGCTTCAAGCTATCTGCCTGGGTAGAGTGCCATGGCATCACAAGCTCACAGCAACCTCCAACTCCTGGGCTCAAACGAGTCTCCTGCCTCCACCTCCCAAGTAGCTGGGACCACAGGCGCCTGCCACAAAGCCTGGCTATTTTTTGGTTGCAGCCGTCATTGTTGTTTGGCGGGTCCCGGCTGGATTCAAACCCGCCACCTTAGGTATATGTGGCTGGCGCTTTAGCCACTTGAGCCACAGGCGCCAAGCCAAATAGACTTTCATGACAAGGATTTAACCACAGTCTTTACCCACAATCAAAATAATCATTTATATCCATTAACAACACATTTCAGTAAGACTGACATTTTATATCTTAAAAATGTAATAAGGGAAAATACCAGAATTGGAACTCCAAACGTTTTAACAGTCCATGACAAAAATGAAGATTGTCCAGGTCTTCAGGCAAATCTGCTAAAAGAAAAAAAGTGAATGTTCATTTGGGCATAAGGACATCTCTTAAATCCAGCAACCACCTAAGGGTCACCATAACTATTCAAGACAAACAGCAACAGTGAGTTTATTAGTATACTACATTTGGTAATATATTAAGACTCCCAAAGAGTATTTATCAACATGGAATTCAGGACAGAAAATGAAGTTCCAAGGACCCAAGGAGAGTGCCTAAAAAAGCAAATTTCATTCTTCTTTAAGGCCAGATTTATTCTTTCAAATTTTAAAAATCAGAGGCCAGGCATGGTGGCTCACACCTGTAATGCCAGTACTCTGTAATCCCAGCACTCTGGGAGGCCAAGGCAGGCTCATTACCTAAACTCACAAGAGACCAGCCCAGGTGAGAAAAAAAATAGCTGGGCATCGTGGCAGGTACTTATAGTCCCAGCAACTCAGAAGGCTGAGGCAAGAGAATTGCTTGAGCCCAAGAGTTTGAGGTTGCTGTAAGCTGGCAACAAATAAAAAATAAAAAATAAAAATAAATTAAAAATCAGGTTTGTGATGGACTCCTAAAGAACCACATCATCAAAAAGGTCCACTACTACTCAAATACTCAGGCAGATATAACATTTTACCCTTGAGGGGAAAATAAGGGTCAAAAGTGGTTTTAAGCTCAGCATTAACTTTCCTAGGCAGCATTCACTGTTTGTCTCAAAGGCTACCTTGTATTTAATGGATTACAAAGATATGACCAATAATAACCTCACCTATGAGAAACAGTTGTACCAATTTTCACAACAGTAAATATGTATTGACACAAGTCACATTTTAGGACAGCAGTGATCCCTTTTAACTTGAAAGGCAAAAAATAAATTTAAAACAACAGCTGTAAATAACCATATTTTGATCTTACATAAAACAACCAAGCAACCTTAGATCCTCCTTCTCCCTTCCCCCAGCCACCAATACACACCCCACTCCTCAATTTAATCTCAAAATTAGCTCTCATCTGACACCAACCAACAGAGTTAATTAGGCAGAAGCAGATGTAACTCAGCAGCTCTTTGCTACAAGCAGAATCACAGTGTTTAAAAAAAAATACACAGCTAGGAGAGGAACAAAATCAGAAGTCTCTTATCTGTAGCCAATTCTCAACTAAACACATGTATATTATCCACTTTGTGTATTATCCACTGCAAATTTTTTAATCTTAGACTGATTTGTTTCCAACATCCCACTGGCCCCAATGTAAATTGGTATAAGCTAAGAGAATAGATTGAAAACCAATTTCATTTTAGCCTAAGCAGTATCTAACTACAGAGACAAATCTACAGGAAAAAATGCATAATTCATTCAAAAGCCAAATAGAAATGATTTTTCTTTCCTGATTCAGAATTATCCATACCACTCTACTTTTTCGGAGCGCTAGGATTTGTTTCATATGTAGATAGGACATTCTATCACAAGCTAAAACCCTAAAACCATTATTCTCTTTTCATTTTTTCTGTAAAAACATAAATGTTACACTATAAGACTATCAAAAAAGGTAGCAAATCATACCAAATTAATTCTGGGGATTCATGCTACATCAAATTAAATTATTCCATTTTCTAAGGTTGTGAATCACTTTATTTATTTATTTATTTTAGAGACAGGAGTCTCACTTTGTCACCCTCGGTAGAGTGCCGTAGTGTCATAGCTCACAGCAAACTCTTGGGCTTAGGTGATTCTCTTGCCTCAGCCTCCCAAGTAACTGGGACTACAGGCGCCCACCACAATGCCCAGCTATTTTCTCATTACAGTTTGGCCGGAGCCAGGTTTGAACCCACCACCTTCAGTATATGGGGCTGGCGCCCTGCTCACTGAGCCACAGGCACCCCCCAAATCATTTTATTTTTAACTACAAAGTATCAGTAAATAAGGCCAGGTACAATGGTTCATGCCTGTAATCCTAGCACTCTGGGAGGCCAGGCAGGTAGATTGCCCAAACTCACCAGTTCCAGACCAACCTGAACCAGAGTGAGACCTCATCTCTAAAAAATAGCTAGGAGTTGTGGTGGGCACCTGCAGTCCCAGCTACTTGGGAGGCTGATGCAAGAGAATCACTTGAGCCCAAGAGTTTGAGGTTGCTGTGAGTTGTGTCACCACCACACTCTACAGAGGGTGACAAAGTGAGACACTGCCTCAAAAAATTAAATTAAATTAAATTTAAAACACAGTAAATTATAGGGTTGTATCATACAGTCTTATAACTTTATGTAAATTATTCATTACAAACTATTCTAAACATATCTCGAGAAATGGGTGGCACCTATGGCTCAAAGGAGTAGCGCGCCGGCCCCATATGCCAGAGGTGGCGGGTTCAAACCCAGCCCCGGCCCAAAACTGCCCCCCCCCGAAATACATATATATATATCTCCAGAGAAATGCTTAGTCTAGCACTGAGCTTTTAGCTTCACTGATATTATACATATAAACATAAACACTATTCAGAAGTATTCATGTCAGCATAAGAAGAGTCAAAACATCCCGGCTGGTAAATATAATGTGAGGCTTCCTCTAAGCTTTTGCTAAAGCTATGTGTTGTTTCAAAATCAATGTCATAACAACCAAGTCATGAGATTATGGATGAGCCAAAAACAGTGGTAGAAAAAAATAAAGATTAATACTAGAGTTTATTCTTTTATCATCCTTAGTTCTACTTGCTAAGTTATTTTTAGCTCTTACTTTCATAAGCTCCTGGATTTTTTCAAAGCCCATTGTGTAACTGAATAAGCATCCACAAATCTTAGCAATATCTTCCAAAACAATATAACTGCTTAAGGGAAGAACTCTGACTTCTTTTTCCTCTATCATCACCCAACTCAGGTTACTGGCATAGTGGCTCAAAATAGCATCCTTGGTTATGGTTAACAAATATCTGCTATATGAAACATCAGACATCATCCCTATGAGGATATTTGTTAACTTCAGGTCCTAGATGCATCTATTTCCCCTAAAATTAATGTTTGAGGCCCCAAACACATGAATTGGGAAGTTATAAATACTAACCAAAAAACAACAAACAAATATTTAGCAAGATGGTGTTCAACGCATGTGCCCGGTGGTATGTGCTACGGGGAAAACAAAGCAAAGCTGGAAACAGAACATACAAGAAGCAATTAAGACATAACAAACCGCTGTTTGGGGGCTCCTCAAAAAGTTAAACAGAGAATTACCATATGGCCCTGTAATTCCACTACCAGGTATATACCCAAAAGAACTGAAAAAGACACTCAAATGCATGTACATGTTTGTAACAATACTATTCACAATAGCCCAAAGGTGGAAACAGCCTAAATATCCATCAACACATGAACAGATAAACAAAATATGGTAGATCCATAACTGGAATATTATTCAGCCATAAAAAGAAGTGAAGTACCAATATATCCTACTACAACATGGAGAGACCTCAAAAACATTGTGTTGAAAAGAAACCAGAGGCTCGGCGCCTGTGGCTCAATCAGCTAAGGCGCCAGCCACATGCACCTAAGGTGGCGGGTTCGAATCCCCAGCCCGGGCCGCCAAACAACAATGATGGCTGCAACCAAAAAATGGCCGGGCGTTGTGGCGGGCGCCTGTAGTCCCAGCTACTTGGGAGGCTGAGACAGGAGACTCGCTTGAGCCCAGGATTTGGAGGTTGCTATGAGCTGTATGCCATGGCACTCTACCCAGGGGGATAGCTTGAGGCTCCGTCTCAAAAAAAAAAAAAAAAGAAAAGAAACCAGATACAAAAGGCCACCTATCAAATAATTCCATTCATATGAAACATCCAAAGGCCTCAGGGAGGAAAATGGGGAGAAACTGCTTAACGGGTAAGGGATTTTATTTTGGATGATGGAACTAGACACAGGTAGCAGTCACACAATGCTGTCAATGTACTAAATGGCACTGAATTATTTACTTTCTTATGTTTTGTTCATTTTATGTTACATGAATTTCATCTCAATGAATTATAGGATTTAAAGAACAATAACAGGGCCAGGGGCAGTGGCTCACGCCTATAATCCTAACACTTTGGGAGGCAGAGGTAGGTGGATTGCCTGAGCTCCTGGGTTCCAGATCAGCCCAAGCCAGAGCGAAACCTTATTATCTCAAAAGAAAAAAAAAAAAAAAACACCCAGGTGTTGTGGCAGGCACCTGTATAGTCCCAGCTACTAGGGAAGCTGAGTCAAGAGAATTGCTTGAGCCAAGAGTCTGAGGTTGCTGTGAGCTATGATGCCATAGCACTCTACCAAAGGTGACAGAGATTCTATCTCAAATAAAAAGAAAAGAAAAGAAAGGCTCAGTGCCCATAGCACAGTGGTTACAGCGCCAGCCACATACACCGAGGACAGCTGGTTCAAACCCAGCCCAGGCCAGCTAAACAACTGTAATAAAAAAAATAGCCAGGTTTTGTGGCAGGCGCCTGTAGTCCCAGTTACTTGGGAGGCTGAGGCAAGAGACTCACTTAAGCTCAAGAGTTTGAGGTTACTGTGAGCTGTGATGCCACAGCACTTTACCGAGGGCGACATAGTGAGACTCTGTCTCAAAAAAAAAGAAAAGAAAAATAGAAAAAAAACAAAGCACTAAACTCTAATACCAGCTTTTTTTTTTTTCTTTTTGAAATAGAGTCTCAACCTGTCATCCTGGGTTGAGTGCTGTTACATCATAGCTCACAGCAACCTCAAATTCTCAGGCTCAAGTAATCCTGTTGCCTCAGCCTCCCTAGTAGCTGGGACTACACATGCCCAATGCAACACCCAGGTACTGGGTGGGAGATGGGGTCTCCTTCTGGCTCAGTCTTGAACTCCTGAGCTCAAGCAATCCACCCATCCTGGCCTCCCAGAGTGCTAGGATTACAGACGTGAGCCACCAAGGTGGGCCCCCTCTGCTCAAATTCAAATCCTTCATAGCCTAGTGCAAGCAACACCATCTCAGAAACCCACATCTATGTTACTCTAACAAGAAGTTCTTAGCTTTCTTACTATTTTGGCATTCATTTCCCACTTTGGTTCTTTTTGTTTCTTTGTTTTTTGAGACAGAACCTCAAGCTGTCACGTTGGGTAAAGTGCAGTGGCATCTCAGCTCACAGCAACCTCTAACTCCTGAGCTCAAGCAATTCTCCTGCCTCCACCTCCCACATAGCTGGAATTACAGGCACCTACCATGACACCCAGCTATTTTTGGTTGCAGCCATCATTGTTGTTTGGCAGGCCCAGGCTGAATTTGAACCCACCAGCTCGGATATATGTGGCTGGTGCCTTAGCCACTTGAGCCACAGGCGCCGAGCCTGTTTTTTAAGACAGGGCCTCATTCTGTTGCCCCGAGTAAAGCACCATACAACCTTAAAGCTAACCTAAAGCTCACAGCAACCTTAACCTCCTGGGTTCAAGCAATCCCCCTGCCTCAGCCTCCCAAGTAGCTACAACTAAAGGCATGCATCATCAGATCCAGCTAAATCTTCTATTTTGAGTAGAGACAGGGGTCCTCACTCTTGCTCAGGCTGGTCTCAAACTCCTGCACTCAGGCAAGCCACCCGCCTTGGCCTCCCAGATCACTAGGATTACAGGTGTGAGCTACTGTGTCTGGCACATTTCCCACTTTATATTAGTTATTTGTACAGGGTGGCCATAAAGTTTGTGTGCAATTTAAAATCGTACACAACTTAAAATTGCACACGAACTTTATGGTCACCCTGTATACTGACCTTGTCTTCTTAATAGACTGTAAAATTCTTTTTTATTTTTATTTTTTTGAGACAGAGTCTCACTTTGTCACCCTCTCAGTACAGTGCCCAGTGCCATGGTGTCACAGCTCATAGCAACCTCAAACTCTTGGACTTAAGCAATTCTCTTGCCACAGCCTCCCAAGTAGCTAGGACCATAGGTGCCCGCCACAAAGCCCAGCTATTTTTTAGAGACAGGGGTCTTGCTCTTGCTCAGGCTGGTTTCAAACTCATGAGCTCAAACAATTAGCCCGCCTCCCAAGTTCTGGGATTACAGGTGTAAGCCACCTAGCTAGCCCAGCTTTAAAAATTCTTAAAAACAGGATTCATGTCATGGCTTAGCACCAGCCACATACACCAAAGTTGGTTGGTTCAAACGTGGCCCAGACCAGCTAACCAACAATAACTACAACAAAAAATAGCTGGGCCTTGTGGCAGGCACCTGTGACTCAATGGGTAGGGCACCAGCCCCATACAACGAGGGTGGCGGGTTCAAGCCCGACTCCGGCCAAACTCTAACAAAAAATAGCCAGGCGTTGTAGTGGCCGCCTGGAGTCCCAGCTGCTTGGGAGGCTGAGGCAAGAGTATTGCCTAAGCCCAGGAGTTTGAGGTTGCTGTGAGCTTTGACACCACAGTACTCTACTGAGGGTAACATAATGAAACTGTCACAAAAAATAAATAAATAAATAAATAAATAGGATTCATGTTTGATTCATCTTTGTATCGTATGCCCAAAGATTTCCCAGGACTGCAACCTGATCAGAAGAGGAGTTCAATGCCTATGTGTTAAATGAATACATTAGTGAATGAAGAAAGGTAATTAAACTGAAAGAACAGAATCTAAGAATGAACTGTTAAAGAAAAAGGACACCAAGTTCATGTGCCTGCATAAAACAGTTATATGTTTAAGAGGGATAAAGAAATAAAGTTGGCTGTGGCAAAAACCAGACTGTGACCATGACCGACGTAGTAGTAGGAAGCCACTGCCGGCACAGGTGACACAATAATGCATAGCGAAGTACATGTACACACAAAAAGTTTGTTGAATGTTTAAATCATTCTGGTAGTAGTATGCATCTACTATGAGGCTGGATGAAAGGGTGATTGAAAGAAAAAATAAAAGCAACCAGTATTTCATCTCTCCAAGCATCAGTCTTGTTCAACTTATATTTATGAGTCTAACTCAGCAGCCAGCCTAGTGCAGGCACTCAATAAAATGTTAGTTGCATTGAATATTTAATTCCCCATCTTTTTAGAGTAATACTAAGTTCTTTCCCACTACTCATTAACATAGAGAGTTTTCAATTCATAAGCTAATAATGTTTTCTAAGGATTTCTAAGAGGCTAAATCACCATGAAAATTATCATTTCAACTAATACATATTATATTAATTGGAAGTTTAATTTTTCATGTCATGCTCTCCTAGTTGACAATATCCTTGTTATGTCATTAAACTATAATTGTGTAAATGTGCTTCAACAAACAATAACTGAACCATCAATAAACTATTATGGCTTCCATAATCCCTAGCAAAGATTAGTTTCAACATCATCATCATAAATTAGTAGAGACATGTCCCAAATCTCCTGGTGAAACCCAGGAACGTTTGCGTAGTCATCCCTGCATTTAAGTGCTCAATAGTTTCAGTCTCTAAAATGTAATCACACTGCTAGGAACCTTAAGGAAATCTGATCCCTTGTAAAACAGAGGATTTTAAAGACAAAATGAAAAGTCATTTGAAGTCATCAGGCCTTTGGAGCCAGGATATACTGATTAGTAATGATGATATATAACTACCCACTTTCACTTAAGAAACAATCAACTAAATTTAGAGTCTCTTTTTTTTTGCATTTAAAACTTCCTATTCATGTCTAGATTCCTCTCTAATTACAAATTAGCTTTAGTCAGTTTTTAATGACAAAGAGTGAGAACAATGTATTAAGAAATAAATCTGGCTTGGCACCTGTGGCTCAAGCGGCTAGGGTGCCAGCCACAGACACCTAAGGTGGCGGGTTCCAATCCCCAGCCCGGGCCCGCCAAACAACAATGATGGCTGCAACCAAAAAATGGTCGGGCATTGTGGCGGGCGCCTGTAGTCCCAGCTACTTGGAAGGCGGAGGCAGGAGACTCACTTGAGCCCAGGAGTTGGAGGTTGCTATGAGCTGTGATGCCATGGCACTCTACCCAGGCGGATAGCTTGAGGCTCCGTCTCAAAAAAAAAAAAAAAAGAAAAGAAAGGAATCTGACATCTAAATTTTTAACGTTTATTTTGAAAAAAAAAAAAAAAAAACAGATCATTTCAAGATTATGGGTTAACTTTATTACAGATGTCCTTAAACTGAATACCCAGTACACTCTGAAAACAAACTAGGGCTCCCCCCATTTGAGGGTCTCAAGAATATTATAGATCTATTTTTTTTTTTTTTTTGAGACAGAATCTCACTCAGTTGCTCTGGGGTTAAGTGCTATGGTGTCATAGCTCACAGCAACCTCAAACCTTAGGCTCGGCTCGGCGCCTGTGGCTCAATCAGCTAAGGTGGCGGGTTCAAATCCCCAGCCCGGGGCCACTAAACAACAATGATGGCTGCAACCAAAAAATGGCCGGGCGTTGTGGTGGGCACCTGTGGTCCCAGCTACTTGGGAGGCGGAGGCAGGAGACTTGCTTGAGCCCAGGAGTTGGAGGTTGCTATGAGCAGTGATGCCATGGCACTCTACCCAGGGGGGTAGCTTGAGGCTCCGTCTCAAAAAAAAAAAAAAGAAGTTTTTCTTAGATTTTATCTAAGTTTTCAAATACTTGGGACACAGTTGTTCATAATCCTTTTACCATCTTTGTAGTCTCTGGTTTTACTTCTTTTCATTCTTTTTTTTTTGAGACAGAGTCTCACTATGTTGCCCTGAGTGGAGTGTGGTGGCATCACAGCTCACAGCAACCTCAAACTCTTGGGCTCAAGTGATTCTTTTGTCTCAGCCTCCCAAGTAGCTGGGACTACAGGCACCTGCCACAACACCCGGCTATTTTTGTTGTTGTTGTTGTAGTTGTCATTTTTGTTTGGCAGGCATGTGCCAGGTTCGAACCTGCCAGCCCCAGGGTATATGGCTGGTGCCCTAGCCGCTGAGCTACAGGTGCCAAACACCAACTTCTTTTCATTTTTAATTTTATTTACACTTTCTTCTTTTCTTGGTCAGGTTTGCCAGAAAGAAGTTTGTCAATTTTATCACACTTTTCAAAGCACCATTGTTTGGAGATAGGGTCTCACTCTGTCACTCAGGCAGGAGTGTAGTGGCCCAATCACAGCTCTTCATAACCTGGAACTCCTATACTCAAGCCATCCTCCTGCCTCTGCCTCAGCCTCCTGAGTAGCTGGGACTGCCTAGCATCCCAAAATGCTGGGACTGCAGCTGTGAGCCACTGAACCTGGCCTCTCTGAAGTGTTTTGAGTGAGAGGATACCAGATTTGCCTTAGGCATGTTTGGCTGTGGCTGCAGAGAATACATGAGAGAGGGAGGGTCAAGACTAGTGGCCTGGAGACCCTTAAGGAGGTTGTGGCAGTCATCCTAGCCTGCATTAAGGAGCATACACAGGGGCTCAGCTCCCACAGCTCAACAGTTAGGGCACTGGCCATATACACCAGAGCTGGCAGGATCAAACCCAGCCCAGGCCTGCTAAACAACAATGACAACTACAACCAAAAAATAGCCAGGCATTGTGGTGGGTGCCTGTAGTCCCAGCTACAGGGACTTGGTAGGCTGAGGCAAGAGAATCGCTTAACCCCAAGAGTTTGAGGTTGCTGTGAGCTGTGATGCCACGGCACTCTACCCAGGATGACATAGTGAGACTTGGTCTCAAAAAAAAAAAAAAGGAGCATATATAGGCACATTTTGGCCTTGGTGACCTATCAGATGTGTGGGTGTGTTTTAGGGGTGGAACAAAGGTGACTCTCCTGTTTCTGACCTCGTGACTGGGAACCACTGCTTATGATGCCAGGTCTGGAGAGAGCAATTTGATATGCTCATGGGACTCTTCTCCACCTCCCACCTTGCCTGAACTTGACTCTCTTCTGAGGACTCAGCTTCCTTAGCCCTCTCCAGGGAAGGCTATCTTCTCTCTCCTGTCTCCTACACCTCAGGGCCAGCAGGCTTAGTATATTCTCCTTGTGCCCCATTGTGGACTCTCAGCCTCTTCTCCTCTTCCTTTCCCTAACCCTTGCTCTCTGGGGCTAAGGCCACCTCCTTTGTTGTCATTATCAGCAGTCCTGTTCCTCAGTGATTTTGGCTCCTGATTCACAGTCTTTCTCTTCACCCTGAGGGACTTGATTCCCCATGTGGACCACCCATTCAGGACACCTGCCTGCCACCTGTTTGATTTCCTGTCCTCCCCTTCCCACCATCAGCTTCTCTCAGGTTCCCATGAGACAGTCTCACCACTCAAAACCACACCAACACACCCCAGTTCTCAGTTTCAAGCCACCCAGCCTGACCACCATTTCTTAACCTTCCACCTCTCTTGCTTTGCTGTCTACAACATACAATTCAACCTCATTAAGACCCCATTATTTGTACTATTTTTCACTATCCATGAGCTCCCTCTTGTTTTTGCTTTCTTCCCTCCTCAGCTTAGAGAACAGCCTGTGACTACAGTCTCTCTATGCAACTGTGACAAACTTGCCTGTCTCCATCTTCCTCTCTCCATTTTATTTGCCTGGCTAACCCTCAAGCCTGAATGAACCCAACTATCAGTTATGACTGCACCTGGGTAGCGGTACTTTAGTGGGAAAACAAACAAACAAGCAAACTCAACTGGACCTACATGTTGTTCTTTCAGTTCATGACCACAAACCTCAAATAAGCACTCCGCACTGAGGCCTCAGCTTCCTCACCTTATGCCCGGCCTCCAGCTGACGCTGCTCTGCTTGCCGTCAGCACTGCTCCATCAAATCCTCTGTCAACCACAACTTCCCTGTTTGAAAATTCGGTGCACACTTCCCAGCCCTTGTTTTATTCTACCTCTCAGTAGTATGTGGCTATTAGCCAGTCCTTTTTCCTGGGAATATTTTTCCTATGTTTGTTTTTATGACACCAAACACTAGTTTTTCTCCTCTTTGTCCTTTCTCAGCCTCCATTGCTGGCTCCTTCTCTGACCTTCAATCTGACCTCAATTTGGCTTATTTTAGGCTTCCTTTTTTCTTTTTCGTCTTTTTTTTTTTTTTTTTTTTTTGAGACAGAGTCTCAAGCTGTTGCCCTAGGTAGAGTGCTGTCGTGTCACAGCTCACAGCAACTTCAGACTCTTCGGGTTTAAGCGAGTCTCTTGCTCCAGTCTCCCAAGTAGCTGGTACCACAGGTGCCTGCCACAACACCCAGCTATTTTTTTGCAGCAGTTGTCATTGTTGTTTAGCTGGCCTGGGCTGGGTTCAAACCTGCCAGCATCAGTGTATGTGGCTGGCACCGTAACCGCTGTACTATGGGCACTGAGCCTAGGTTATCTTTTTTCAATTTCCTTTTACCTCCATCATATCTCAGAAGATTTTTTAAAATTTCATTGCACACTTTCCCTAGAAAACCTAATGCTGACCTCTCTGAATTTATTTATTTACTTATTTATTGATTGATACAGAGTCTTACTTTGTCACCCTTGGTAGAGTGCCATGGTGTCACAACTCACAGCAACCTCAAACTCTTGGGCTTACGTGATTCTCTTGCCTCAGCCTCCCAAGTAGCTGGGACTATAGGTGCCTGCCACAACTATAGGCACCGGCTATTTTTAGAGAGGGGGTCTCCCTGTTCTTAAGCTCGTCTGGAACTCCTGAGCTCAAGGAATCCTCTTGCCTCAGCCTCCCAGAGTTCTTGGATTATAGGCATGAGCCACCTTGCCCAGGCACTATCAACAACTTTTGTCTCATCTTTTGCGATAGCCTTCTGATTGGTCTTCCATAGCCAGGCCAGTTGGGTGTTGTAGTGGACGCCTATAGTCCCAGCTATTTTGGATGCTGAGGTAAGAGGATTGCTTGAGCTTAAGAGTTTGTGAGATGTGATACCATTGTGCTCTACCCAGGGCAACAAAGTAAGACTCTGTCTCAAAGGCCAAGTGTGGTGGCTCACGCTTGTAATCCCAATACTATGGGAGGCTGAATCAGGTGGATAGCCTGAACTCATGAGTTGGAGACCGGACTGAGCCAGAGTGAGATCCTGTCTCTAGAAATAGTTGGACGTCTGGCTCGGCGCCTGTGGCTCAATCGGCTAAGGCGCCAGCCACGTACACCTAAGGTGGCGGGTTTGAATCCCCAACCCCGGCCCGCCAAACAACAATGATGGCTGCAACCAAAAAATGGCCGGGCGTTGTGGCAGGCGCCTGTGGTGCCAGCTACTTGGGAGGCGGAGGCAGGAGACTCGCTTGAGCCCAGGAGTTGGAGGTTGCTATGAGCTGTGATGCCATGGCACTCTACCCAGGGGGATAGCTTGAGGCTCTGTCTCAAAAATATATATATATATAATGGCATAAAAACAGGTAAATTAAAACCTATTGTGAATGACAAAATCAGACCACCCCAATATGATCTTAAAGATGAATTAAAATTAAATTTGTTTGGCATGCCAAAGATATACACATGCACCCCATGCACCCAAGAATATGTGTGTATGTATGTGTGTATCTGTCTGCAGTAGCTACAACTCGGTGATCTCACGATTGAGGAATTATAATATGGTCCTACATTTCTTTCTTTCTTTTTTTTTTTTTTACAGTTTTGGTTGAGTTTGAACCCGCCACATCCAGTATATGGAGCTGGTGCCTTATTCCTTTGAGCCACAGGCACCACCCTGGTCCTATATTTTTTTCTTTTTCTTTCCTTATACCGAACAACTCTATTCAAATTTGTATCTGAACTTCTTGTTCCGCTCAAATAATTCATGAAGGATGAAAATATTCATTTGTCTAAGGGGACATATGCCAATGCTGTTCTGAAGAACAGATATCAGTATGCTGTTTCAGTATCATCACAAAAGAAACAAATGAGATGAAAACAAACACACACAATTTGAATGTTAGGCTATTACAGTATTTCTTCCCAACATTAAAAGTATATGTGGGCGCTCAAAGGAGTAGGGCGCTGGCCCCAGAGGTGGCAGGTTCAAACCCAGCCCTGGCCAAAAACTGCAAAAAAAAAAAAAAAGTATATGCTTCATATTTCAAATTGAGATAGATAATATATACAACTCTAAGACTCTCATTTTACCAAATCCATTTCCCTCTTATTTTGGAATATATAACTGTAGATGAAGGTAGACACCCCATGTTGATGTGTGATGTAAATCACAATGGTCAAACCAGTGAGAGTCTAGCTGCTGCACAATTTCCTCAAGGTCCCTCCCTAAATTAAGCTATTACTCACCTCAGATTCACCACTCAAAGGATAAAAGTATGTGCCACCTGCCAAGTAAATTTAATATAATAAACAGTCTCCGATAAAATCCATTTAACTACCAAAGAGACAAAACACATCTAAACCATAAATTAAAGACGAGACCAGAGATTGCTTCATGCGCTAGTGTTACACTTGGCTGTCTCCTGAGGTCAAGTGTCAATATGAAGCATGAAGACCCAGTAAGTATTTATTAATGGGATCAGCATGTAAAGCGTGGATGCCCAAATATACTATCATTAGCCTTCATTATAATGGAAATTACATCAAATTTCATAACAATTTTATGACCATTGACCTGACCTTTCACACAGTACAGTGAACTGGTTTTCTTAACAGAGACATAATGTGCTAAACCTCATATAAAGTTTCAGTGAGTCAGATTATAAAGCAACATGTTTTATACATTTTCACTCTATTCAAATGCCATCATGGAAACGTAAGGTGTCGTGGATTTCAAAGTTAATTGAAGTATAATTGTGTAAATTTCCTGGACATGGGTGCAACAGTCAAGAAAGTCACCTGATTCCCTCACTAAGCGAGAAATCTACACCCAGATACAGGCCTTACTTTCACAAAAGAATGGATCTTTTAGTAAAATGACAGGATTCAATTGTCTGGTAGTTTTTTATCTTGGAAGATATTAGAATAGCTTGTACAACTTTTTTTTTTCCTTGCAGGCATCTATTTAATATGACTTTGAGGAAACTAGGCAAACAAGCTTTAAAATTTACTATAATATAATCCCAGAGAGATACCTTTCTCTCTGAGCATAATAAGCTGCCCATGATAAGTGAGACAAATTACTTAGTCATTGGTAAGAAAACAGCGTGTGTTTGAAAAAGCCTGTGTATATATGTGTGTGGAGAAGGGAGGTAAGTAGATTTGTGTGTGTATGTATGAAGACCACAGCAAAATTTGCAAATGAGTGTATATACTATTATTAAATATTATGATTTCTATATCCCTAAATTCTTGGGTTCCTTGAACTTTGTGAGGGCTCCTAGAATGTTTTATGCATGTAAATCATGCAATAAAAAGTAGAGTGCAGCTAATTATATGCTATAGGATGAAAAGAAAAAGCAAAGATTTGGGCTCCTGTAAGCTTAGTAGGGGCTTTAGTCATTAGAGGTTTAGTTTTAACTACTGGTGGCAACTGTGAGCAGTGGCTATGACTAGAGGAGAGGATAGGACACTCACTGCGGAATCCTGGCATTGTTTTCTGAAATTACTAATGGTTCCCAGCAGCTCTAGAAGGGAGTAGGGAGAAGTAAGGAGAGACCTTATTTTACTTATGCTCCATAGTTAGAGCAATCCAAGATGTTACTTCTGTTTGAACAAGATCAAATTATGAAGTCCTCGAAGATGAAACCATCTCACCACTCTTTTTGGTTCTAGGATAGGGTGACCAGATTTTAATATCGGTAAGGCAGGACAACATGGGGGGGGGGGGGCACGGCCTGACAACAATGCAAAATTTGATAAGCAGTTCTCCATAATCACTTCTCAGCAATTATTTGTTATTATTACAGTTTAACATTATAAAATTAACAAAAATAATATAAAACTCATATTCTGGCTAAATAGTCACATGGCAGCAGAAAACCATATATTCCTTTCTTGTTCTCCCGCCCATTCGCGCATTCTTTCCAAAAATCGGGACTTTTTTAAAATGCCGGGGGAAGTGGGACAAAGTGTTGAAAAGCAGGACGTCTGGTCACCCTACTCTAGGACCCTGTCAGCACTGTGTGCTCTTAAAGCCTCTATTAGATTGAACGCATTTAAACCAGTACTACCAACAAAATATTTTTCACATTGTTTTCTTTACAAATTCTATTCACAATTGACCTGCTTACAGAGTCATAAAGATAACAACAAAAATTCACAAATATTTTTTATTATGTATGGGGTCTATTTTAGGTACTCAAGGAAGACGGGAAGATGAGGGAAGAATAGTTTCTGTGGTTTAAGAAATGAAAGGTTTAGACTTAAATCCACAAGACATTTAGAGCCATTCACATAATATAAAATTTAAAAGATAAGGCATGCTATGATGTTAAATTAGTGAAACACGAAATGCAGATGGGCTTCAGAGTAAGGGAATAAGGCAGGGAAGCATTAAAAGCACTTCAGCTGGGCAGCACCTGTAGCTCAAAGGGGTGGGGTGTCTTCCCCATATGCCAAAGGTGGCAGGTTCAAACCCAACCCCGGCCAAAAACCACACACACACACAAAATTTTTTTAGTTGAATGGTTTTAAAAAATCTTTAAGTCAGTTTTTCTATATCAAATGAATGTTTTTTAAGTTATAGAAATGAGACTACTTTGTAAAAATATAAAAATTAAAGTTTTAATAAATTCTAATATTAGAAGATTCCTGGAGAAAAGAACATTTCCTATTAAAATAAAAATTTCTATGCAGGTACCCTCAATAAATATTGAACAGCCAAATGAACGTTGAATTGTATTCCATTTTTATATCTGCAATGATATTTCCCATGTATTTTGTTGTTTTCAATTCTTATGTCAAGTACTGCGAAGTTTGAAACAAAATTCAAGAGAGCAGCGCTGCTCAGAGGCTCACTCCGTGTGTATCAGCCACGTGGTGCCGCATGATGGCAAGAGCTGGGGCTGGATCCTCACCAGCCTCGCTTCATGGCTTTGAACACGAGCCACAGGAGATGGAGGGCATTTTGTATCATCTAGTCCGGATCTTGACCCTGCTTCAGGAAGCTGGCTTGCTTGCCCTGCACCTGGAGCCTTTCAAAACGCTGTCAGGCTCAGCCTCTGAAGGAAGAATCCCACCGTGTGCTGGTCTTGCTCAGAGAGGGCAGTTGTGTTCCCGACGCCCAGACAGGTTGCTTCCTTTCCTGGCTGCGGAGGACAGAGGCTGGGCTTTCTCACCTGAGATGGTAACCTTAATAAACGCCTCCCCCTAGGGACAGAAAGGAGAGTACAGAGTGCCCTGGATGCTTACTAGCCAGAAACAGAGAATGCCAGACAAAAGCTCAGTCCATTCCTGCAGTGAGAGTCCTGCCTCACCTTCAGCCTCTGATGAGGGCAGTTTCCTCCTGCCCCTGGCTGCCAAGCTTTGGCAAGCACACCCACGACTTGTATCTACCTCTTCTGGTGGTTAATTAACACTAATGGGCAGCTGTCCTTCCTCCATAAAGCCACAGCCACAGCACTCCAGGACTCATTACACTGTTCGTCCAGGTACAGCATCTCTGTCCGGCCCAGCAGCCTGGCTCTTGGACCCTCAGGGCTCATTTTCACCTCCACCCCTGGAGAAATGAGACTGTCCCCTGCACCACTTGTCACCTTCCCAAGAACAAGCTTAAATTTAAGGAATGCCGTTCTAGGCTTCCTCTGCAAGGAGCTTTAGCTCAGCAAAATCCCTATTGTAATCCTGGTCCATAATTTCATCCTCGATGTTGAATTATCTCCTTAAGAGCTAAAGACCTTCGCTGCCAATGACTTACTTTCTAATTCGCTTTTAAGACGTCTCTAAGGGTCACTGGCAACGCAAGTGCCATTCTTGATTTCCTCTCCCAGCACATTTGATTCAGCCTGTTAATTTCAAACGGAAGTGTTTGTCTCCTTTTCCTCCAGATTGGCCTTCGAAATCTATTGTTTTTAAATTTCAAAATTTTAAATAGTTACAAATGTTTTTGTTACATGGAAACTTTGTATAATGTCTAAGTTAAGGCTTTTAGAGTGCTCATCATCAGAATAGTGGTCATTGTCTCTGACGGGTAAGTTTTTACCCCATATTCCCTCTCACTCCCCCCCTTTCTTGGTTTCCAATGTCTTCACATCTGTTTGTCCAGGTGTGGCCATCGTTTACCTCTCAAGTATCTGTTCTTTCTTTTCCCATAAGTAAACTAATGCCAATCCCTGCTTATCTTCCTCCATTCATCTTCCCTATCTACCCATCTAGTCCTGAGACAGAGTCTTACTCACTCACCCTGGGTAGAGTGCCCTGGCATCATTGCTCACAGCAACCTCAAACTCTTGGCCTCAAGCAATCCTCCTATCTCAGCCCCCTGAGTAGCTAGGACTACAGGCGCCTGCCACATCTCTCAATTTTTCTATTTTTAGTACAGATGGGGTCTTACTTTTACTTGGAGTGATCTTGAACTCCTGAACTCAGGTAATCCCCCTACCTCAGCCTCCCAGAATGCTCGGATTATAGACGTGAACCACTGTGCCCACCCCCCATCATTTTTCCTGCTGTGAAACTAAACCCAGTGTCGACCTAATCGATGTACTACCATAATCACAGCTGGTCCTTTCTGGACTCTCCAAGCACCACAGTGGAAATTGCCTTTAATGATTTCTGGGCTCTGAACTATCAATCTTTTCCTTTTCCCCCTCCTCTTTCTTTTTTCTTGTCACACAACTTTCCCCCTCACCTCAGTTCTTTCATCTTCCAGAATCTAAGGTTTTCTCACACTTCCCCTCTCATTCTGCCCTTTCCACATCACTGTCTCTGTGGCACATGAAATATGACACATAAACAAAATGGATTTTTCTTTCTTCTTGCATTTTAAAGATACAGTATTTATATGCTTTCCTCTGATAGTAAATGATTTCTTTCCTATTGCTTTGTTAATACATCTCTGAGTCAGGGGCTAGTTTTACATCTACATTTAGAAAATTGAATAGAATATTTTATTATAATGCAATTAGCATATCGGAAATCATGGTTTGGGGAGCCACGAAGTCCTGAGGGTCAAGTCTCAAATGCTCTGGTAGGTGAGTTATAATTTCTTATTCAGTTAAATATGAGTAGTAACTAAAATAGTCTTGAAAAAAAATTTATTTCAAGATATGTATCTTAGTGACAAGGGCCATTTTTTTACGTAGATCCAATAAATGAATCAAATTATCCTTACTCTGTTCACAGATATGACTGTATGAAGCAATTTGATTTGAAAACAGAGAAATGATAACATAGATCCTAGAATCCAGAAAGAATGAACTCTCTCAATAATTACCTTGTATTTTACTTGTAACATCTTTCATGAAGATGACTAATCCCCTAAATCTCATTTTCAACCAGAAGGAGTCCCCTTCAATATGTCAGGCTTGTGGAAACACATTCATATATTTTAGAGTATCAATAACATAAATTCAAGTCCTTTTCTCCATGTTTCTGAATTCTCCAGGAAAAAATAAAACTGGAAGTATTTATTTAGAAGGCACTATGCATACATTCTGCTTTGGGAGTTCATAACTATCTTAAAAAGATATAATCTGTATTAAGCCTCATTCTAATACTGTGTGTCACTTTACAGTGACATTAGTATGTATGTAAAACCAAAAATAACCCTAATAAATTCACCAAGTCAATTTTTTCCTTCATATGTGTCACTTTTGATTCATCATTGTAGTCATGCTAAATCCCTGAATAGTTCGAAAAAAAAATACTTGCCTGTGTGCTGTTGACCACTTATGGCTTAGTCTTTCACTAGAAACTGCCCTGGGTTGAAGGAAACTACCTTCCCCAAGGCAGTGTCCTCTCCCAGGGGGCACTCACCATTAATGGCACACTGATCTACAGATACAAAGCCCAGGCCTCCTGCCTCAATTAGTGACAATTCTGAAAGATCATCTCAGTCACAGAGAGTCCCCAACAGATAAGGTGAGGCCACAGTTGCAACCACATTATAAGCAGGCTTCTCTCTTTATCCAATCTTACCTTTCCCCTTTTATTGCACGTTTATCTCTAAAGATCACTCTTCGGTAAGACTTCACAACTGTCTGTATCAAAGTCTATTTCCATCAAAACCAACTTAAGAAAGCCATGATATCTAAAAAACAAAATACTCTATATCTCTCTCCTTTATGACTAGGCTTAATCATGTGACAGTGAAATAGACAATTCCCCAGGGAATTGTCTTTTTCTATCCATTAATAGCCAAAGTTCACGTAAATACATTCCTTTCATTTTTCCCTTGTTTTTTAAATTGTTTTCTGAGACAGAGTCTCACTATACGCCCTTGATAGAATGCCATGGCGTCACATCTCAGAGTAACCTCCAACTCTTGGGCTTAAGTAATTCTCTTGCCTCAGCCTCCCAAGTAGCTGAGACTACAGGTGCCCACCACAATGCCCAGCTATATTTGTTGTAGTTATTGTTTAGCTGGCCTGGGCTGTGTTGGAACCTTCTAACCTCTGTGTACGTGGATGACGCCATCACCACTGTGCCACAGGCACTGAGCTGACTTTTCCCTTTTAACTTCGTTCTACTTTGGATGTAAACTAGATACTTAGAGGGTATCCATAAAGACCATAAAAACAAAAGCTAATGTACCAAGGATCCACAAAGGCTCCACACCATTGAAGACAGCATTGAGCAAGTCAACCTATGCCAGCAATCATCCATGCCTAACTTTTTTGATATATTAATAAACTTTAAAAACCCATTTCTTGAAGCCAAATGCAATTTCTAAATGATACAATTAAGGAAGTTCTGTACCTAAAAATATCAATTGGTGTGTTCGTAGAGTGTTATTTTTAACAGCAAAGAAATAAAACTGGTGTAAATATTAAGGTGTGGCCCACCCTTAGGAAAAAAATTATAGTCATTGTAATAATTCCTTTGAAGAATGATTTAAAGTTTGAGAAATATTTTTGATAACTTATTATATTTAAAGATATAAATTCCATCACACATATCCATACCTACGTAGAGCTGATGAAGCCACCAATTTTATGAAACTTCTTTACAGAAAGCTTTTCCTGTGGATGCATTTCATTTTCTAAAAATGGCCACACTAACAAATATCTCATCCCACATGCTCACTCCTTAAAAATGGGTCTAACTTTTCCCCCTCATCTCGACTCTTGGCAAGGGCTTGTGACTGCTCCTGACCCAGGGGAACTGTGAGAAATAATGATTACCGTGTGAAGTCACTACATTTTGGGACGATTTGTTATACAGGATTAAATAATAGGAATGCCTGTGTTTTCTTTGCAATTATCTGATCTTCTGAAATACAGTTTTTTTCCTAAACTTGAAAACTGAAGAAAAGTTTACAAAGTTATTTAAAGAATCAATATGTACCCATTGCTCTTTTTCCTCGAGATGAAAACTGACAAAGCGTTTGAGATTAGTTTGTTAGTTAGTAGAATCCAGGACCCTCACCCTAGATCTGTGAAAGAGTACTAGCAGTTATAACTGAATCTGGCAAAAATTATAATGCTCTGCGTTATTGTTCCTTTGTAAAAAATGTATGTGAAATATTTCTCATAACCAGCAGTCTTCCCATTCTTTGCAAGAACTCTGAAATCAAGGGAAACCACAGCACAACACATTTGGAGGGACAAGTAAAATTGCAGAAATGTCAATTCTGGGCTAAGGTTTGAGACTACAGAATTTACTTGAATCCATTGCCTCCCTCATGAAAAAAGAACTACAATAGGTAAATAGGCAAAATATGGCTCCCACTTCCTGTCACGATGGTGCAGAGAAGATAAAACTAAGGGCAAGACAGCAGCTTCCTTTGGATGTGCTTTGGGTCAATCTCACTCATCTCTAACTTCTCCTATAAAAGTTAAATTGCTACAGTCTGAGCTAATAGACAACTGAAATTCTCATTTCCTTTAGAAAAATCCGTAATAAAAATGTTTATATTTCTTTTACACACACACACATACCCCCCTGATATCAAATCTTACATTTCCTCCATTCGGAAAATATGACTACGTTATTCAAGTAGGACTTGAATCTATTCACAGAAAATCAGCAGGTCAGGTAGAAAATTACTCACTCTACACACCAGTTGTGCAGAAGGTTGCAGGGTATGAATCGCTGCCAAGATGTTTGGCACTGGCATATCTCCACTTTTCAATTCGCTACAATACATTTAACCTACCACTGTTATTCAGTGTACTATAACTGTAATACAAGCGCCTGTATGTTTACCAGAGCTCAACTATTCCCTTGGCTAGAAATATTTCCAAACAGGGTAAAAAATATAAATGTCTGCCACTTTCAAAAATACATTTAACAAACATTCCTGAAATTCTTTGAAAGGCTACAGTTAGCAAGGAGACTTTGTGTACATAGATTAGAGAATAAGAGGCAAAGAAAACTTTATTGACATACCACTAAATACTTAATTTATTATTTTTTCAGTGATGCCCTTGAAGGATTTCTTCCTTAACATGAATAATTCAGTATGCTAGCTGTTGAGGTCTCTGCTTTACAATCCCAGGGTTATTCCTGGATGAGCTCTGGTGATTATAATGAAAACACCTGTGCCCAGACCAACTCTTTAAGCAGATCATTGAAACATTTCAAATCTTCCATGGAAAGGGAAGATGTAATAGATAAATAGATACATAGCTATGAATAGATAGATGATGCTAATGGATATGGAGAGATTGGGTGATATAAAAGACCAGATTATAATAAAACTAAACCGTAGGTGTTTCAGTTATCTAACAGAGAATAATGAATCATCCCAAACTAAATGACTTAATAATTACATAATTTACAACATAAACTTATGAACTTTGGCAATAGCAATTGAGAATCTACCTTATCCTCTTATATAAATTTTCTTTGCAAGTAGAAAACATTTTCTTCTTTAACTCTATGCTGATCTGAACATAGTATGTCCAGTCTTGAAAATGAAGATAGCACCTTTGCTCCTCCAAGTAACTGAGGCCTTGTTTGGGATGAAGAGGCATATTAATGTACTTAAAATCCTCATTCCTTAACTGGATCTACTTCTGGTAAACATTTATTGGAACTTGAAAATTATGTTATCATAGCTATATTGACGTCATAAGCTTTAAATGTCAGGCTTTATATGGACATCATCTTCTAGTGGAACTAATATTATTACCAACCCATTCCGATGGAATAGCTATCTGGTCTAAACACCAATAATTTCCCTTTGTACTGACAATTTCCCATGGCTCCTTGGTCTGCTTTTCATCTGTTGCAACACATAAAAGGATTAAACAAATACTTTATCCTAAACTTTCTCTGTTGCAAGTCAATGATTATTAGTTCATTAACAACTATAAGTATTTTCTCTATTCTCATAAATTTAAAATTGACCATTTTATAAAATACACATATCCTATTGCCTTTGTTATGTTTAATTTTCCATTTCCAGATTTTATTCTATAATCATAGTACATTTAAATAACTTGTATACAAAGATGTGTAATAACCCTAAGTAGAGTATATGTCAATTTCATTCCAAAAAGAATGTTGACAAAATATAACACTGTGCAAATATCTGAAGTTTTAATTGAATTCACTATTGAGATACATATTGCATATGCCAACATAATAAATAATACAGAGACATCCCTTGTAAACTTTGCTTACTAACTACATATGGTAACATTTTTTAAGACTATATTACCAAGATAATGAAACAAACCAGTGTTACTCAGATTTCTCCAGTATTACTGGTGCTAATTTGTATATAGGTGTAGATGGGGGCATAATAAGTCTAAACAATTTTGTCACCTCCGAAGGTTCATGTATTCACCACAGTCAAGATATTGAATAGTTCTATCACAACACGTCTTTTATATTATTCATTTTGCTGGTTTATAAGCAGATCCATCTCCCTCCATGCATCCTCCATCCTCCTCCTATCCTGATGCCCCCAAAATACCACCATCAAATTTCCATTTCTAAATTTTGTTATTTCAAAATGTAATGTAGGTGGAATTATTTAGTACCTAATCTTTCAGTACCGTTTTTTTTTTTTTGGCACCACATAATTCACTGGCAATTAATCCAATTTGTGGTGTGTATCTAACAGTTTGTTCCTCTTTATTACTCAGTAATATTCTATGGAATGTATGTAACACCAACCACGCAAATATTCTTCCCCATTCTCTAGCTTGTATTTTTCTTCTCTTCACATGCTTTTTATATAGTAAACACTTTAAATGTTGATGAGGTCCAATTTAACATTTCTTCCTTATGCCTCTTAATTGTGGTGTCAAGTCTAAGAACTTTTGTCTAGTCCCAGATCTCAAATATTTTTCTCCTATTTTTCCTGAAAAAAAAGTATAGTTTTATATTTATAACTATCCCATTTTGAGTTTACTGTTATGAACAGTGTAAGTTTTAATTTTCAGCTTATATCATTGCCCAATGGGTGCAGCACCATTTATTAAACATGATATCCTATCCTTCTATTAAACTGGTTTTGCAACTTTGTCAAAAATCAGTGGAACATATTTGTGTGGGGCCGTTTCTTGGTCCTGCACTCAGGTGCATTGATCTATTTGTCTCCCCCTCTGTCAATACATGACTTTCTTGATCATTGCAACTATAGAGTAAAGCAATATTACAGATTTTCTCCTACTTTGTTCCTTTCAAAAGAAAATTTTAGCTATTAAGGGCTTTTTATTTTCCTTATAAATTTAGACAAAGCCTGTCTATAATTACAAAACTTGTTCATATTTTAAAGGAACTAAATTAAACATATAAATGCACTTGGAGACTACAATAAAATTATAGGAAAAACAAATGTTATGTTATAAAAGAGAAAAATAATGGAATAGCACAGGAAGAAAACTAATAAACTAATACATGGCCAAAAATATAGATTTGGGAGAATAGAATAGCCATTTAAATCACACATGCAATGTGTGTGTTTGTGCTAACAATCACATGTGTATATGTGTTGGTAACAAACAATCATCACAGAATATTTTGGGCAAAAAACAGAATTACAGCAATAGACATGTTGATTTTCTTATAATAGTACTGGCTTTTGTGGGAATAGGGAAGAAGAGGAAGAGGTTGCTGGAAACGATATGCCTATGAGGAAATACACACATCTATTGTTAGTACCAGCTAAAGCCATGTACTTTTCAAGGTAATGAAGAAATAAAAATAAGGGCTCCTATTAGAGTACACTCGAAACTGCCAGGCAAGAATTAAGAAAGGGATTAAGTCTTTCCTGGTAAAGCCTCTGCAATGCAGAGCTTTAATCCTTCACTCACTAAATTCCCATTGGTGTAAAGCATTCTTGGAAATGTGTTTGGATAGAAAGACAGTCATAGGAGAAGTACTTTCCTAGTTCCATGCTAACTCATCAGAAAGGATGTGTGATTGAAACAGTGGAAACTGAGCAAAATTACCTTTTTAACTTTAGAGAGCATAGTAACCTGAAATATGGCCATGGTAGATTCCAAAAAGTGTAGACAAAGGTGGTTACAATTCCATGATCTTTCATTCTGGACAAGATGGCATTGTGAGAAGGTTTAAAGACTATCAAAAAATAATTATTATAATTGTTTGCTTTTAAACCAACAAAAAAAGAAAGAAAAGTGTTA
>CAUYQV010050385.1:0-26566 GCA_963574575.1 Galagoides demidoff
CTCAGTTTTTTTTAAATGAATGTTGAACTGATTTATGTCTCCTAATCTTTTATTTGTATTTCTCCATTTTCAAAAATGATTGGAGATAATTTTTAATAAAAGATATGATAAAAGCAAGGAAGACCTGTAAAGCCAGGTAAAAGGACAGAAGAAAATAACAATAATATAGGTATATTAATTGAATAGAAGTTACTATACTCTAACACCAAAATAATTCTGACCTCATAGATCATTAAATTAAAAAGGTATTTTACAAATTTCATGACTCCCATTTCTTAACAAAATATCTACTTATCAAAATACAGTTGAACACAATTGATGGTAATAGATAGTATCTTAAGATTTCTTCAGAAAATGTAAACTTATCAGTAGTCCTAAATTTTAGCTTCCATAGAGTATAGAAAGAAACACTACTTTTATTTTTCTCAATTAAATTTAATATACTCCAAAAATTCAGTCTCTGGACTTTCAGGAAATTGAATTTAGTCACTCTTAGATTCTCATTTCCATTCCATTTATATGTTGAGGATTTCTGCACTATATTCATAAAGGAGATTTATCTGTAATTTTTGTTTTTGCAGTGTCTTTTCCTGGCTTTGGTATCAAGGTGATCCTGGCCTTACAGAATGATGGGGAGGATTCCCTCCTTCTTGATACTATGGAATAATTTCTGGAGTATGGGTACTAACCCTTCTTAGTAAATATGATAAAATTCAGCTATGAACCCTGGTCCAGGGTTTTTGTTATTGTTTTATATGTTTGATTTTTGCTTTGTTTTGCTTTTTTTTGAGACAGTGTCTCACTCTCTTGCCCAGGGCAGTGCCTTGGCATCAGCCTAGCTCACAGTAACCTCAAACTCCTAGGCTCAAGCAAGCCTCCTGCCTCAGTTTCCCCAAATAGCTGGGACTGCAGGCATTCAGAATGATGCCTGGTTAAGTTTTTCCATTTTTTGTAGCAATGGGTCTCACTTTTGCTCAGGCTGGTCTCAAACTCCTGAGCTCAAGTGATCCACCCACTTTGGATTCCCAGAGCGCTAGAATTACAGGCTAGAGCCACCATGCCTGGCCTCAGGGCTTTTTTGTTTTTTAGTTCAAAGATTTTTTTTTTATTGCTGCTTTAGTCTCATTGCTCATTGTTGGTCTGTTCAGGAATTCTATTTCTTCCTGACTGAGTCTGGGGAGGTTGTGTTATTCCAGGAATTTTTCCATTTCCTTTATATTTTTCAGTTTATGTACATAAAATTTCCATAGTATTCACAGATGATATTTTGGCTTATATTTCTGTGGTGTCAATTGTAATATCTCCTGTTTCATTTCTGATGCAGTTTAGTAAGGTTGTTTCTCTTCTATCCCTGGTTAATCAAGCAAGAAGTCTATCGATTTTGTTTATCTTTCAAAAAATCAACTTTTGTTTCATTGATCTTCTGTATCATTTTGGATTTCATTTAATTTTTCTCTGACCTTAGTTATTTCTTTCTTCTACTGTTTTCGTTTGCTCTTTCTTTTCTGGTTCCTTAAGACGTGTCAGTAGATTGTTAATTTGTGATCTTTCTTTTTGTTGAAGGTATTTAGGACTATAAATTTTTTACCTGAGGATTGCTATGGCTGAATCCCTCAGTTTTTGACACCTTTTATTCCCTTTGTCATTCAATTGAAGGAAGCTTTTGATTTCCAACTTAATTTCATCACTGAGTCAATAATTACTGAGCAGGACATTGTGTAATTCCCATGGCTTTATGTATAATTGGGTGTTTCTCTAGGTATTGATTTCTAGTACCAACGTCAAGTGTCTAATGTAACCTGAGCCCTTGAGGAGGATCGCGGGCTTTTTCCATGGTCACTGTTGACATGTGCTGCTTTGGCCCACTTATCTAACCCTGGATGGCTCTTCTATTTTTTTAACTTGAAAAAAAGGTTTTTTTTTTATTAAATCATAAACACATACATCATGTATACATTAATGGATTTATGGGGTACCATGTGCTGATTTCATATAGAATTAGAAATGTTTACATCACACTGGTATATATTATACCTCATCTCATTTACTTAATTATTGTGTTAAGACATTTATACGGTATACTTAATAGATCTGACTTGTACCCTTGCATTAACTTGTAAGATACTTGTGAGACCTGTGGGTCCTTCACACCCACCACACAGTTATTCTATGAAGTCTATTACCTCAGTGACTGTTATGAGGGCACGGACTCAGGGCGCCTTTCTTGTGGAACATATGGAACCCCGATTCTTTAAAAATTTATATAAAGCTCTTTAAATACCCCTTTGCATCTCCTACTCACTACAAGAACCCATTCCTTATATCCTCTTCTTCTCTTGATTAATTGTAAAAATTCTCTCACTAAAGTCCCATGACCAACACAAGGTTGCTGAGAGCTGTAGAACTGGATGTGAGTGACAATCAGTTTATTCTTTTTATTCTTGTTTACTTTTTTAGATGAACATTCTTGAAAATTTAAGTCGATGGATAATCAGAGTTGTGTTGATTTCTTGCGTTGTTAGCCTTGGAATTAGAGGCTTTACTACTTGTTTAGTTTAAGCCTTTAAGTTTGCATTATTGAAGACAGAGAAAATAGAAAAAAAATCCTTTTCAAAATTAGGGTGTTAGAATAAAAATTTATTCACTTGTCTTATGCCCATTCATTTCAATTCTCTCTCTCTCTCCCCCAACTCCCCTGTTCTCAATATGGTCAACTATATATAACAAACATAACCATTTTAACTCTTTTTAAAGATGCAGTTCAGTGGCATCAAAAGCAGTGGCATCATCTTGTTCTGTCACTATCACATTCATGACCAGAACTTTTTCATCACCCTAAACTGAAATTCTGTACCCATTCATAATAGTAACTCTCCATTCTGCTCCACCCCCATCCTAGGCAGCCATGATTTTATCTTCTGTCTGTGTGAATCTGACACCGATTTGTGCTGTTGCCAGTACCTCCTGTAAGCGGAATCCTATCCTGTTTGTCCTCCTGTGTCTAACTTGTTACACGCAACATACTATCTTCAAGGTTCATCCGTGCTGCAGCATGTGTCAGAAACTCCTCTCCCCTGCACTGTTTTTCTTTGGCTAGACAACATGAGTGTTTGGCAGCAAAGATCAGAAAGGAATTAGAATTAATGAGTTTTAGTGGGTAGCAAATTGAACCATATCATTTGAGAGAGCAAGCAAAAGAAAGCAGGCAGGGGAGATTCTGGAGAGCAGAAAGGGAAACTGCAGAAGCTGATATTACAGCCCTTGTATTTTTTTCCATTGCACTGGAAAATTAATTTGAACACTGTTCAGTACGTCATCATCTGTGGTTTATATTGGACACAGGGCTTTATAGATTTATTGCTTGGTTTGAAAATGGACAAACACTTGATAACAACCTCCCTATGCCTCCTTTCCTGCCCCAGTCTTATGAAAACCAGCAGGTTTTTCTATTAAGAACCTAGCCATGTGAATCCTTTAAGAAGATATCAGTGTTATAAACCAACGCAGTGACTGGCAAGGACCAAGACTGCTGAGCAAACACAAAGGGTCAAATCTGTCCATGTGTGTCCACACCCTCAGACAAGTATTCCAGTGTGAATGGCCCATGAGTTTCTGATGACACAACTTGGCCCAGCAGATAATTCTTTTTCAGAAGGGCTCAGCTCTCTCCAGAAACTGCATCCCTATTTCCCAGATGATTATGGCTTTTATCAAAAGCAGCCGTTGAGGAATAGGCAATCTCAGCATCACAAAAGTAGTTCAGTGATGAAGATGAGTTTCACCTGCAGTAAAGCAGGCAGCAAGGCAGTGGTTGGATTTGGATTCTCAGGAGCAGCATTAAACTCAGATAACCAAAGATGGGAGAACCGGTGGCCATCAAATAGCAAATGGCTTTCATATTCAGGACATCTAACAGTTTATTTATAAACTTAATGTTTTTTGGTCCTTGACGTATATGAGTCAAACTATAAATAAAGGCATAGTATTCACAGCAAAAGTGCCTTCTAAATGTGTTCATAATATAGTTATAGCTATAGATATGCCTCTACCCATTTGCCCATGGGTATATATTTTCTTCAAGAGATGTTTATGAGTGATTCATAAACATTGCTTACATATATAAACTTATTATATAACTTACTGGTAACTTAAAGATTACTCAGTTGCTCAGCACCTGTAACTCAAGTGGCTAGGGTGCGGCTATACACACCAGAGCTGGCGGTTCGAATCCAGGCCAGGTCCACCAAACAACCATGACAATTACACCCCAAAGTTAGCTGGGCATTGTGTCGGTGCCTGTAATTATGGAGAGTGGACTGTGAGACTGGCAGGGTCCTCACAGCCTGGGGAACATTCAGAGAATGCAGAGACCCTGTGGCTTTGGTCTTTTTATTTCTTGTATTATGTTAATGAAGTTGAGTGGAAACACTAAAGTTATATAGTTTTTTTGTTTTGTTAATTATGTTGAGATCCTTGTGATTTGTTTTTCTTACTTCTTGTTATAGGTTACTGAAGTTGAGTAGAATCATAAATACCATCTGATGATTTGTTTTTATTAAAGTCAGTTATATGTTTTAATTGTACTGTAACACCAAAATTATGTTTTTCATTATACTATTTTTTGGTACTGCTTATGCTACTTCTCTGTAGAGAACCCTATAAAATAAAACCCTTTATTTTGCTATAAAATAAAGCTGATTTTGTGCTGGCTGCAGCCATCAGCTCAGTCAGTCCCCCTGATTCCATCCTTTGTTTCTATGTCTTCTCTTACGCTGTATTTTCCTCATACCCCACCAATTCCACTCTGGTTTGCTCCCCTTTGCCACGCTGGCTCATGACATGTAGTCCCAGCTACTTGGGGGGCTGATGCAAGAGAATAGCTTAAGCCTAAGAGAGTTTGAGGTTGCTGTTAGCTGTGACACTACAGCACTCTACCTGGGCAACAGCTTGAGACTCTGTCTCAAAAAAAAAAAGAAAAGAAAAAGAAAAAAAAATTACAATGTAGACTTAGCCTCCTGTGGCAATCACAGTGCATGTATAGCCCTGATTCTGTAAAGCAGGTTTTTATGGCCTTCATGGTTATCTTGTTACACCATGAGGATGAGACCCGGAAGTCATTTTCTTACTGATATGCACACCAAGTGAGTATTATTTAGTGAACTCACTTGCCTATTCTGGTACTCAAGAAATTATTGTGAATCACAGAGAACAAACATTGCCACCTTTTGAATTCTAAAATGCAGGTTGTACCTATTAAGAGATTCCATTTGTGGGCTAGCTTAGCCTTCTCTACATAGTTGAACCTGCTATGTAGAATCATATGTCAATATTTTCTTTATACTCTGTGTCAGGCTTGAGTTTCTAAATTCAAACTAAACAACTAGACAAGCAACAAATTCCAGAACATCATCTTACTATAAGGACTTCAAGGTGTTTTGTTTTTTTTTTCCTCTATTGGGGATTGATAAACTGGCTTTTAACTTCAAAACTTAGGTAACAGCATACTCTCCACTTTATATGAAATCACCCTCTAGTTGGAACTGACTTTACTTTTCTGTTCTATGACCCTGACTCACATCCCTGAATATTTCATCCTTGTACCACAGATAAACATACTAAATGCAACTGACCTATGTACAGCGTAGACAGATGTTACATCATTGACCACTGTTTTAAACAAGTTTTGAATCATACTTGGTCTGAAGAAATGCTCCTATCTTTACATTGAGAACAACGAAAGCGTGAGTTTTACTTTGAAGAATCACAGATATATTCACAATATTCACTTACATGTTCTAGTAAGACATTACTATTTATATGTACATTAATATTAAAATTGCTTTCAGAAAAAAAAGTAAAGACATTATAACTGCTTTCTTTAGAATATAGTACTTTGAGTTGTGTTACTATACTATATAATGTCACTACTATACAGCATATATTGAAATCTAAAAATATAATTATAAACTCTGAAAGAAAAAGAAATAGCTAGGAATTTGCACATTTATAAAATAATTCAGTCCAAAAAAAAGAAAAAAGAAAACTAGAAAAACTCCTCATGTATCATTAGCTCTTAGTAAGCATTTTTCAAATAAGGTATTGAATTAAAGGACATTTCAATCTGATAAAAGTAGGTGAATCTGTAGAATTATTTTTCTATTGCTAAATTTATATACCCAACTATCTCTATAAATAATTTAGTGGACTTGATATATATGGACACTTATACACACAAATAAAAAGAGAAATACAAAGAATTCCCAAAAACACTAAATAAAATGGCATCAAAAGTTACAAAATTAGCTAAAAATAGCCAAGGACTCTAGGTTTTGTCTTAAGCAAGATACAAAAGCAAATTTAGATAATACAAAGAAAAAAAATGTGAGATGAGCTTATGATTCCTTCTCATATGCCTAGTTCTTTCATAGCCCCCTTTAGAGCGCGTCTTGCAATATTGTGCATCTATTTGTTCATGTAGGCATTAATTTTATAATTTTTGTATCTCCCATTAGAGACCCAAAAGATCTATAAAGATAGGGATTGTTCCTTTAAGTTTACCCCTGATTACTTAGCCAGACAAAAAGGATTGCTCATGAAATATTAGTAAATAATAGGAACTTTTTTCTTCGTTTATACATTTCAGGATGTAATGAATCATTTAGATTTTTAAATAAAAACCATTATGTATATTTCAGATTTACAATCTGATGTTATAGGAAGTAGGGCACATTAACAGATAATGAAATGGCTACTGTAGCAAACAAATTAACATGTCATCTCTCACAGCTATTTTTATTTTTGTGATAAGAGAAACTAAAGCCTACTAAAAACCCCACATCCCACATGTATTAACTCTTGTCCTCATGTTGTGCACTAGGTCTCTACGCTCATTCTTTCCACATGTCTGCTACTTTGTCCTTTGACCTATGACCCCATTTCCTACACTCTCACCTGCACCCATGGGAACCACAGTTTTATTCTCTCCATATTTTGAATTATCCATACATTCATCCATTTTCATCACTTAACACCCTGGAAGGACTGGCTATGGATGATTTCATTGTGCTTGATACAATACACTCCCCTCTGTAAACAAAGAGATCTTATCTTCAAGGAGCCTAAATTCCTAAAATTCAGAGGAGGAGACCAACAGAAAGACAACTTCAACCCTGAGAAAATGCTCACAAAAAATTGAGAGATTAAAAAATACTTCAATTCTCCATACAAAAGCTATAGATATAGTTTAGGAGATTCATAATTAATATTTCTTTCATAATGATCTCAATGAGAAGAATAAATATAAATTTCATGATAAAAAAGGTCAGCCAGTAGTTTGTATAATGAGCAAAATGACAATTTTATTTTTCAATAATATATTCCATTTCAATCATAAAGACTAGCATAAGGCAATCGGGTCCATTAATGTAATAACTTGGTATTTAGAGATTAATGCATAACAAGTGAAATTTAATTTAATAGTCTCATGTTATTAATTGAGGGTTTAGAAAAGAGAAACAAGGGCGACACCTGTGGCTCAAAAGGGTAGGGCACCGGCCCCATATGTCAGAGGTGGCTGGTTCAAATCCAGCCCCAGCCACAAAAAAAAAAAAAAGAAAAGAAAAAGAAAAAGATGAAAGAAAGAAACAACATAAATAAATGAAAGGAAGGTACAATTTATGAGGGAAACTGAAGGAACTATTTAAAAAGTATCCAACATACTCAGTACTTCTATGAAACCTACTTATATTTATTCACACTTTCTTGTAAGAAATAGATCACAACTATAGCTCAGGATGATGGAAAGAAGTGGAGTGGGAGGGAAGGAGAAGGGGGAGGTTTGAAAGAGAGAGGGTAAAAGGCGGGATCACACCTGTGGAACATATGACAAGGGTCCAAGTCAAATCTGTGAAATGTAGAACATAGATGTTTTGGCGCAATAATCAAGTAAATGAGGTGAAAGCTATGCTGATTGGTTTAATGTAACAACATTAGATTGTATTAAAAAAATCAGCACATTGTACCCCACATACGCATGAATGTATTCATGATTTATGTGTATTTGACTTAATAAAATAAATTTTTTTAAAAAGCCTGGAATAGAAAAGATATTTAATTGTGTTCTTCTTACAATTGAAAGGATATAGTAGAGGTGTCATATTAGGGCCGGAGCTAATATAAATCTTTCAATCATCAAAAATGCATGTTTAATGAGAGCATTTGGGGCTTTTTATATTTATTCAAAATAGTTTTTTTCCATAGAATTATGTGTTTTTGGATCTTGATTTATGGACAAGAAATAACTTACATAGACTATAACATAAGTCAAAGTGATTTTGCTGATGTGCTTTCTCTGTGGGTATTTTTGCAGGGTTATTTGAGTTTCACTTTTGTGACACAATTAGGAGATGTGTGAAAATTGGCTCCATTTTTTCTCTTCTTGAAAGTCACAGGTAGTTAACAGTCTTTATTAATTTAATATACTTAGTAAGTGTAAAGATTGATTAAAATAAACTTACATTTTAACAAATACCACTATCAATTTAGTGTGCCTACTGGACCACTCTCTCAAGTCATAAAAATATTTAACCTTTGAGAAAATTATAGTTACAGACCAGTGCAGACAGACAGTTACAGACCTATACACTTATTTCTGCAATCTACTGAATAATTGCATTAAAAATTTATTATAGTTTGAAAGTTAACATGGAATGAGTACTTCAGATATTTGGAAAAGTAATTTCAGTCTCATGTTTTTATTGCTTCAGTTATTTTTATACTATAATGCATTTCTACTCTGATTCACAATTCTACTCTGATCTATAACATTTTAATATTTCATTCAATGGTGATTAGATTAATGAAAATCCATATTATGGAAATGAACTTGAATAGTATATATAGACTGTAACTCTTGTCATCCTATCCATTTTAGTTCAAATCATTAAAATAATTCAAATATTTTAAAGATATGAAATGAAGACCTGTAAAAATATTAGAAAAACATTTATCTTTCAAACTATTTTTCTAGTTATATATTTAAGCTAACACTAAGTAGCTATTAGGTTTCCCAATGTGTTCAGGCTATTTTAGTTTGTGTAATCTCTGCTCCCAAGTGCATTATAATATATTTAAAGAGAGAACAAGAGACACATGTATAAAACATTAGCAAATAATAGGTCAGTACATAACCAAGTGCCTAACTGTAAATTATAGACCACACATATTTATTAAGAGAAGACGATCAGTGGGGGTGATGTGCAATCACCCCCACTGATTCATGGAACATGTGGCCTGAAAAAGACTAGGATCTGAAATTGGTTAGGAGCAATCAAGGAATATAGTAATACAAATAAGAGAGTCAAAATAGAGTATGTGCTGGAAGGGGAGGAAACCAAAACTGCATAGATGGGTCAGAAAGATAAAAGCTTCGCAGGAAAAGTACTAAAAAGTACCAAAAAGCTACATGTTTGTTTGACTAGAGACCCGAATGGCAGGGGCAGCAGGTGGCAGGCCTGCCTGGTATAGATCGTCTAAATGAATAACATAAACAAGAAACAAAGATATTAAACATTGATCACCAGAAACTTAATTTAGAAGAACCAGTAAAAACATATAGAAACATTTTATGGTAAAAATAGAAAATTTTATAGTTATGTTAGCAATACTAAGAAATATCCCGCCCACCAAATGACGTCTTTTACTTAATCTTCCATAATAGTGCTAAGTGTTTATTCCCTCCCTCTACTGACTTTACCCACTCTAGTCCTGGTGGAGTGGCTTTCGGTCTCCCTATTATTTCCATTATTCTCTGGATGGTTTAAATTAAATGGCAGCTTCTTGGACCTGGCTGGCAAATCAGATTTGTACAAGTGCATAACCCAGAGGAAGCAGTGGTGTGCTGAGGTCGGCTCGCATCCATGAGAGCTGACTGTGTGCATCGCTTTCCAACTGCACATATAGGACATCCTTCTGGGGACCTGAAATTGGCTATGATGGTAATATTTACACCCTGAAAACTGACAAATGCCATAAATTGAGAGGTCTCTGGGAAGTTGTTTGTTAAACATTCATTAACATACCACTGCACCCAACTATGTATTTTTCTATACTCCTTCCAACTAACTTTTACTTAGTTCCAGTTTTTATGAATCAGTAAAAAAAAAAAAAAAAGTCTGTGGAGTACTTATAATGCTTAGGGCTCCTAGGCTAGAAAGTATGCTCATGAAAGCTCATAGTCTCTTTTTGTTAACAAAATGCATATCTGCAGCCAATGAAATCTGATGTGCTCATTCTAACAGAGTTTTTTTCCCCCCTAAATGTCTAGGTGTTCCAATATTCCCTCATGGATACACTACAGGAATAACAGAAATCAAGGCTGACACCATGACAACTCTTTGGCTCTAGAACGGATGTCCTGCTAGAAGCAATCGTCAAACGGCAGGTAACAAGCAACAAGCATTCTTGCAGTAAATGAACTTAGACTTGAAATAATCTAGATCTCAGGACTTAGAATAAGAACACCAATCTTCAGGTACAACTTTGTGGGTTGCTCTTTATAAACTGCTCTCACAATTATTCTGATAAATCTGAGAGGCTGGAATAACTTGCTAGGAGCTCCAGTGAATGATTCTGTAAACATGTGGTAACACTGTGTCTGACATCAGGGTATCATTAAAGAAACAACAGCTTGAATGAAAGAAGCCTGAGCTCCTAGATTTGCTGGGGAGCCTCCTTCCACAGAGATTTGGGGTAATATTAACAAAGTTATGGCACATTTATTCTAGGTTACTTCAGCAGTAATAGTATCTACTGATGGTAGGTATGTCATTCATTCATGTAACATAAATAAACATTAAGTTTTTATTGTGTGGCCAGCAATGTTCCTGTCACTTCTTATTGAAATTACAGTACAATAATGAAATGGACAACAAGTAATTATGGATCATTTCAGGTAAAATTTTTTCAGCAAGAGAGAGAGTGGCCTTTCAGAGAACTGGAAGAAATTCAGTAGGGCAGGAAAGGTTGCTAGAGGCAAAATTTTTACAAGATTGCATGCCCATGCAATTAAAAAATGATATTTAAACTTCCTAAGGAAAATGAGAAACTTTGAAAATCCTTTATTTATTTCTTTAATTTTTATGTATAGGAGTTAAAAAGGTGAAATTTTATTTGAGAAAAAAAATCTAGAATTTAAAAGGAAAAACTATTTATATATTTTAATAACAGACAGGCTTAATATTTTAGTACATTATAATATTTGGGAAGATTCAGATCTAGATGAGAGCCAAATCAGCACTCTGAGTGACAAGAATCTGTACAAACTCCTAAGAACTGGCTCACAAGGAACACAGAATTAGAATTTTATCAAGGCGAGAGCAAATTGCCACACTGCCAGAGTTTGCATCATTGCAGATGGTTATGGGAGGTAGCACTTTCACATGGGAATCCGTCCCACTCATTGTTCCACTGCTCTCCTCTAAACAGAAAACAATGTTTGGAAAGTTTCTTGGCTGTACTCCTTCTTACAAAGTGGGTCAGTGTCTCCACCTTAGCCTACACATGTACAACCTGAGGGGAGGACGCCCACAGGGAGCTCAAGGTCACACTAAAGATGCACGGCATGGTCGTGCCCCAGACCCAGAACCCAAGGTTGAGATGTCTGAAAAAACATTTCCCTTTCATATAATTATCTCAAGAGTCTGTTGGAGTATTATTTAAAAATATAAAATGCCCTACTTAAAATATCTGCCTGCCATTTTCCATTTCTATGGGTGTTGTGGTATCTCATACCACATGAATCAACCGTGTTAGCTAAAAAAGGAGAAGCTGCAATTTTAAAAGATAGCACACCATCTCATATCTTTATGGTGCATTTCTTTTGTGTTTTCTACATATTAGCGATTCGATTTCTCAGCTAAAATCTTCAAGTTACCCCTATTTTGGTTTTCCATACATTTAAAGATGTACACAAAGGGCTTTACCTCCTCTGCTTATGTTATAGAAGATTTTGGATAAGCAATGATGATGACCATGATGAGGATAATGATAACGGTGATGATAATTCTGGTTGTCAAATTTTCAAAGTGCCTACAATTGGGATTAATCCACAGCAGTGTGAAAATTATAAGACACTCTTTTTCCTTTGGCATACCCATTACCAAATATAGTTTCATCCCCACTTGCTAATTGCACTGGATGACCCCTAATAAAGCATCCTAAAACTGCACAAAACTCACTAAAATGTGGGCAAATCCAGCTTGGATTACTGGCAGTTATATTACCTATCTGTGTTACTTGAACAAGTTAATTTTTCTACCCCTTGGTGACCTCTTCTATAAAATAAGAAAAACAGTAATTGTTATAAGATTTAAATGAGATGACAGATATAAACTGCTTAGCACGTTGTAGATAGTTAATGCATAGTCTTCCATCTAAAATGACTTTACATGGCTATGCCAATACTGTATTAAGCTTTAAAGATGCAAAGAATGTGTTTTTAGTAAAAATATTTTTTTAATATCCATTTATTATAATCATTTTATTTCCCTTAAGATTCATACTTATGAAGTTATCACTAATATATTCTGCTATATTCTAATATATTCTACTGTATTTAAATTAGCAATAACTTCATAAAGTATGAATATTAATGGAAATAAGAATATTATAAGGAAAGAATAAATTGTTATCTCATATATCTTGTCAGTACATATATTGTACCTTGAATCCTTTCCAATCCTTTTTCAGTTCCTCTTGCAGGTAAACATTTTTGACATCTTCCTACGAAGGAACATGAGATTTGTTTCATTAAAGGAACCAGTTTTGTTTTCAGTTATTTTATCACATACTGTTGTTTCAACCACTAAATGTATAATTGAAGCACACCTTGAATATATATACTTGTGGGCAGCTGGAAATATTAATAGTAACACAGGAGGCGAATAGGCATATGGTTAAAAGAAATGAGGTAACTTATTTGAGCAATTCATCAGATGCAGGGAATAAAGTCAGACCTTCAAAGAAACACTGAAAATATTGTTTTGTTTATAAGAAATAATCAGCATAGATATGGTGTGTGTATGGTGACCTTTGGGACACTCAGTATGGTATAGTTATACTTACATAAAGCAAGACAGAACCCCCACTCCCTCAATACACACATTCAGTCTTCCCATATTCAGTCTTCCCAGGCAATCTTGAATCTTAATAGAACTACCATTTTATAAAAAAGAAAACATGTAAGGGCAGTGCTTATGGCTCAAAGGGGTAGGGCACTGGCCTCATATGCCAGAGCTGGCGGGTTCAAACCCAGCCCTGGCCAAAAAAAAAAAAAAAAAAGAGAACAGGTAAAAAGCAGAATTGTGAAATTAGACTGTGCCCCATTTTTTAAATGAAGATTTGACCAACATGATATTTATAGCACTATGTACTAGGAAGATCATTATTCCATTTGTTCTGTATACATCATCCTTTTGTTTTAATGCTTTTAAATTCCAATTGCGAGCATGCATGAATATGACTACACACATATTTAGATAAATGTTTACATGATATGTACATAAAATTAGAAAACAACTATCTATGATAATTTCTCACAGAGCTTTAGTTATCAAATTCTAAGGGCATGTTTCCATTTTAGAAGGACATGATTATGCTTCTACTATGTTGTGTCTGTTTTAGAACAGTGGTTCTCAACCTGTAGGTCGCAACCCCTTTTTAACAATGAAAATATATTGTGGCATTAGGAAAGTTGAGAACCACTGTTTTAGAAGAACTGAGTTAAATACATGAATGTACAGATTTCTTAAGCAAGAAAAGGTGTACCCTACTAACATCCCAACTATTAATTTCAGAATCTATCATAATACCTTACAGTATATGGATGACCAAAATAATTCAAATGGTAGTGATTTGGGTTTCAAAACATCCCACATAATAAAAATATAAACATCATATAATGTATAACAACTTATTTCTCTTCTGGAATATAGTCTTTCACATAACATAGTAAGTTTTTAGTTGTTCAACATGATTGGACAATGACTTATGCTAATTAAATTAAAAATCAAATAAATTGATGGTAAGTTACACAGATTATACATTTTCAGCACATATGAATGGACTGAAATGGCACTAAACATAATTTAAACACTGGTTAATTCAACAGACACGTAAGTATCTTACCTTGTTCATTACTTATGTTTTTACTTCAGTGTTCAGAAAACACTAGTTTACAATGATTCCTGGGTGTACTATATAAAACTACTTTGTTTTTTCTTGGTAGTTTGTGATGTTTTGGCAATTTCTTTTGAAATCATGCCTGTTATGACTCTCAGGGTGAAGGGAACTTTAGGATTAATTGTAGTGGATATGGCTTTTTGGACATTATTATTCCTCATACAAGGATAATCTGCTGGATAACATCACATGGTCGAGTAACTAATGACCCCATTCTCTCCTTGGCAGTCCAAACGAAACATCTTTCAATGAAAACAAAAACCAGATGTTCGACATTAGCAGATGTCCAGGGTGACACACTAACACATGCAGGGAGTGGAAATCCTAGATCTTCCCACATGTGTTGGAAATGCTGACCAGTGCACGGACTATTTCCAAGTAGCATCATTTGGTTTTGTAAGAGTAGAATTTCATTCATGTATTAGATAATGATATCTTCCCACATTTCAAGCTCTACACTGTGCCAGAACTAATGTTTTCAAGTCAAGTAATGACCCCCTAGAATTTTAAAACTCTAATTAGTTCTCTTATTGTGGTAGAATTTCTACATAAAAGAACAAAATAAGCCAAGGATTATAATCTGCAAATATTATTTATCTACACTATCAAAATATATTCTTGAATTCATCTGTTTCTGCCCAAATTCCAAATGGGACACTTCTTTATTCATTTCAGGCCTATTCAATTGGCATCTTCTCACTGTGGTTCCCTGGTTCAATTCAGGCACAATAGTTGGTATTATGCTCTTATTTTTCACAACCTTATGCACTATAAGCTTATTTTTTATTATGTCACTTATTATGTACCATAGAGAGAAAAATAAGGGCATACTACCCACTGTAGTCACTGGTTTATCATTCTGTTAATATTTCTAGGAGCTAGAACATAAGACATGGTAGATGGTCAGTAAATACTTGCTGATAAAATGAAAAAGGACATAAACTAAGAGCCTGTTTCTTGCTGTGGAGACTCCCTCTCACCGCACTTGGATGTTCACGCCCTTGCCTGGTGATCACTCACCAGACAACTTCCTTACTCCCTCCAGCTTGATATTTGACACCTGTCTCCTCCGATCAGCCTGTTGCTAGCCTTCCTTATCTTATGCAGACTCAAAACTGTGCGTGGAACTTCCAAGCCTTCATGCCTGGACCTGTCTTCAGCTCACTGCTCCATCCAGGTAGCCTTCTAGAGCTGTAACCTTCTTAACTTGCTCGAAGTAGGACTCCAAGCTCCCTGCTCCAGGTCCTCACACCCTCTCTCACTCTGCGCATGTGCAGACACCCTGTTTCTAGCTTCCGCTCTGCGGAGACGCCCACCGTGCTCAAACACCTATACCTGGAACCTCTCAGGTGATGCTAGGTCATCCTGCATGGGCCTCCACAGCTTTGGAAGTCTACCAAGACATCTCATCCCTTCACGCTTTTTTGCTGACAGCTCGCCCTGGTGTTACTGAAACATGGGACGGAAAGGGGCGTACCAAGAGGAATCACGAATACGCTTTCTTTAGTTACTTGAAGTGTATACAGTGAGAAAAAGCTAATCATGAAAAACATCAGCTGACACTATCTACACCTGAGTTATTTTGTTTAGATCTTACATTATGGCGCCAATCTAATCATTACTTTGTGAATAAATGCCAACATCTTAAATGAATTAAAAAAGAAAATTCAATTTTGTGTGTGTATACTTGCAATGTCCCTAAGTTATTTAAGTATCCTGCTTACTTAGCTATTTCTAACATTTTGTTTCCAGCTGAGAAAATAATTTATTTTATAAACATAAAATAAAACACATTTTCATAGCCCCAAGGGAGATATATCCTGAATAACTAGAAAAGGTTGAGATTTACTATGAGACAAGTAAATTATTTGTTTGCCAACTCAATGATGAAGTGAATACATTTACCCCTCAAAAACCTGAAAATAAGCCTATTTTCCATCCATTGCATCCTTACACAATTTAGAATGAATTGTTTCTTATCTGTTCAACCTGTTAATCTGTTCTGCTAGAATTCTGTTTGGATAAAACATTAATTATTTTTCATTTTTCCCTGCATTTGGAATTAAACAGTACATACACTTGATGATTATTGTTATGAAAGTGTAAAAATATACATTCAGAAAGTTTTCAAAGCCAGATTGCCTAATGTCTCCATTTTTATTAAACCCTTTTGTCTCTTCTCCTTTTTATGTCTCTCTCCCTCTGTGTTTCTCTTTCTCACTCCCACCTCCCAAATCTTCCCACCGTTCCTTTCTCTTTCCTCCTTTTTCTAGTTTGTACAACAAGAAAATATAAAAACCCAATGTCACATTACTTACCACAACTACAATTGGAATTCAGTTTCAAAGACCTAAACCTTTCTAAATATTTAGAATAAAATGAAAATTATTAACTAGGACCTGTCTTGCTTTGAATATATTACCCACTAGTAGAATAAGTAAAATCATTGGGTAGGCTTCCTGTTGCCATCTCCGTGGACCAGTGTGCATTGCCTTTTATAACTGATGTAATTCAATAAACTTTAATGATTATTTTTATTATCATCACATCTTTGTCACCTATTTCAAGCAAAACTTTGCCTGAGAAATATCTGAAGTTGGTAATCTACTGCGTCTTGCATTTATCTGCTGCTTTTAATTGTCATTTGATTGGTTCCGGGGTTTTAGTGGTTGTACTTAATTAGGTCACTACCAAAGTTTTCTCACAAACGGTGTTACAGCTCATTCATTCACTTCTGAGAAACACCAGGAGCATCCTTTTTGATTCACCCTGGCAAGTTTCAATTTGCTTGGGTTATCGATGCTGCTGGGTGGACTTCATTTTTTTCCATCACATGAATCTTATGTTTCCTAATTTTTGTGTATCTCAAAACTTTTATAATAACCCACATGCTTAGTTAAATTATTTATTTCCCATTATATGTCAGATGCTATAAAAAACAAAGATGACTGAGGTTTGTTTTTGTTTTGTTCCATTTTCTTGCCTTTGAGAAATTCCCAGTTTAGCTGGAGACAAATATCTCTTGTTTCAAACCATATTCAAATTACACTAAAAGTAGGTATTTCATGTTTTTAATGTTAAATATTGACAAGGCTTTCTCATAGAATTAAAAAACAAATCTAACTAGTGTTAGAAATGATGGGCCAAGATCTATAACACAACAAACTCCCATAGTGTCTGTTTTTTGCGTATGCCCCACTTCAGTCTTAGTTGGGAGAGCTGGGTTGTGATCCTGCTTTGAATAATCATTCAGGGACTTATGTTTTTCATAGTCATTCAGGTATCCAAGCCTTTATTGTCTAATAGCTCCACTATTCCAGAATCCACCTCCAGATCCTGTACATTCGTGTTTAAATAAAAGAAGATGGAGAATGAATAATTATGAGTAGGGAAATCTGGAAACTGCTAGAAAACATGGAAAATATAATTTAGTGCTGTGTTGACGAGAAAGTCAACAAGTAAAGAGATTTTGATAAGAAGTAACTAGTCTATGTTACAGCATTGTTTCTAGGTCTTTATCAACTGCAAGAATAGCTTATTTTTCATCACACAGGAAAGAAATAGATGTAAATGGACATAAATAAATATTTTCAAAGTTCATGTTAAACACTGAGTTATTTGACAAAACCTAAGAAAATGTAAGTTATTGTAAAATATAAATAAATTCTAATAAACATTGAGACTTTAATGTAAAATCTGTCTTTTTTGGTAGATGTCATTGTAATAGCTTTATTCAGATTTGTGTGAGGAGTTCTCTGCATAAGGCATGTTCATACACCATACATTTTCTCCAATTCTTATGTAAATTACTCTTCAGAAACCCTCTAATTTTAGGGCTGTTATAAATAGAGAATCTATGAACTACTTTGTAGCTGAAAATACCGAAGATTTTTTTAAGTGGCAAGAATCAGTTAACAAATTTTATTTCTTTCTATCTAAAGTATTCCAATCATTGCCTATGCTCTCAAATATATCACCAAATATTTTCTCTGAAGTAATTAGGCACCTGGAGGAAAAGAGAGAAAATAATAATTGCATATACACTTTAAAAAATTTACAATGATTGTTTAGTGAAATATAATCACAGGAGGGTGAATTTTACAATCAAAACAAAGAATTCATGTTCAAGAAAGCTGTAGCATTGTCAGACAGACTAAAAATTCATAAATCATAATACATTTTTATTGTACTATTTTTATAATTTTTGTTGTTGTTGTTGTTGGGATTCATTGAGGGTAAAAAGAATTAAGTTACACTGATTGCATTTGTTAAGTAATGTCCCTCTTATATTTGTGTCCTGCCTCCAGAGGTGTGTCATAAATCTCCATCCCCCACCCTCTTCCCATCCTGGCTCCCTCATTCCCCTACCCACCTCCTTGGATCAATTTGAGTTTTTCTTTTATGAAGTTATGTATTAGATCATCTACTGCCTTCACATTAGAATTGAGTACATTGGATTTGGTGCTCCAGTGGTGCAATCAGTTAGGGCATGGTACTTATATTTTTATAATTTTAGAAAGAATGTCACCTAGAGTACTATTAATGAATAAGAGAAAAACACAAGAAAGGGCAGAACAAAGACAGAGAGTGAAAAATTATTTAACAAAATACAACAGAATTGTTTGCTTTAGCAAAAGCAAAACACCAGCTAGCACCATTTTACTTCCCACTTCACAGAGAACCACTGACAGACATTGATAAGTTCTGAACAGGCAAGTTGAAAGTTTGATAATGAAAATACAGGTTTCTAAATATATACTGTCAAATCAATTATTCATAAAAACACTCATAAGATTTTGAGAAAGAATATGTGATTTTCTTGTTCAAATCAATTCAATGCTAATTCTTATGAGAATATGTATTCTCAGCTATGGACTTTTATTATTATTATCTTTTTTTTTTTTTTTAGAGATGAGGTCTTGCTATGTTGCCTGGGCTGGAGTGCAGTGACTATTCACAGGCGTGTTTTTTTTTTTTTTTTTTGCAAATACAGAAATGACACACAAATGCATTATTTGAACTAGGATACTTATTTCACCTGAAAGAATGTTCTGGTTTGTACTTTGACAGTTCTAAATAAAACATCAATTAAATTTTAATAGAAAAATAGCATTCAAAAATTTTAAAGCAGTTAGTCTCCATTTACAAAATTCAACAATTGGACCAGGTTGTCTATCAGTTCACCTCTTGCTAACACCTTAATACTTGTAGAAGTTAGATGTACAAAGAAGAAGACAGCTGCATTACAGTAACTTACGTTTTACTTATTTATCTTTAAACTTTAATCATTTTAAATTAATACCTATACAGGATATAAGTGATACATTTTTTCAGAATATTACAGGTGTACTGATGTTTTGGTTACATAAATAGCTCTTGTATAGTTCGAGTTACAAGTGTGCCCATCACCCACCTAGTGTCCATTGGGTATGAATTTGCCCATCCCCTCTTCCTCCCACCTGCTTGATTTTTGATGAATGTTACTTTTGTATGTTCACATAAGTGTTGATCAATTCATTCCAAATTAATGTTGAGTACATGTGGTGTTTCTTTTTCCGTTCACTTACACAAAAGGTCTCCACGTCCACCCATGTTAATACAAGAGCCATTAGTTCACCTTTTTTTTTTTATGGCTGAGTAGAACATATATACAATGTGTAATAATTAAATCAACACTATTAGGATATCCATCACTGCAAACATTTAACTCTCCTTTGTTTGGCTATTATTCTAAGTGTCCTTTTTTATTTGTTTTGAAATATACAGTAAATTATTTTTAACTATTGTCATCCCATTGTGCTATCAAATACTAGAACTTATTCTTTCTGTCAAACTGCAATTTTGTGCTCATTGCCCAGCTATTCTTCATGCCCTCCTCCACCCTTCCCAGCTTCTGGTAAACAATAAGTATTCTGTTTTCTACCTCCATGAGACCAATGTTTTCAGCTCCACATTTGAGTAAAAGTATGCAGTATTTGTCTTTCCGTGCTTGGCTTATTTCATTTAACACAATGACCTCCAGTTCTGTTCATTAGCAATTTGGTGCTAACCATAGTATTTCGGTTTTTTTTTACAGCTGAGTAATATTCCATTGTATACATATGTTAAATTTACTATATCAATTCATCTACTGGAGGGCATGTAGGTTGTTTCCATATCTTGGCTATTGTAAATAGAGCTAAGATAGATGTGGGATACCTCTTTGAAACACAGACTTCCATTCTTTTGAATATATACCCACAAATGAGATTATTGGATCATCCAGAGGATCTATTTTTAGTTTTTTTGGAACCTGCATGCTGTTTTGCATGGTGGCTGTATTAATTTACACTCCCAGCAAATGATGCACTAGGGTTCCCTTTTCTCCTCATCATATCTAATGCTGCTTATTTTTTGACTCTTTGACAAAGGCCATCCTAAATGTAGGTGACACTTCATTGCTGTTATGATTTGAGTTTCCCTGATGTTGAGCATTTTTAAATACCATTTAAACAATTGTTTACCTTCTCTTGTGAAGTGTCTGTTTGGCTCATTTGCCCATTTTTTTGATCGTATTTATTTATTTATTTACTTTTGTGATTGAATTGAGTTCCTTCTATATTCTGATTCTGTAGCCATTGTCAGATGGGTAGTTTGCACGTATTTTCTGTCTTCTATAGGTTTTCTCTGCACACTGCTGATTGCTTCCTTTGCTGAGCAGAAGCTTTTTTATTTGATGTAATCTCATTTGTTCATTTTTGTCTTTATTGCCTATGCTTTTGAGGTCTAAATCAAAAATATATTTGTCCAGAAGCATTTCCCCAGACACCTTACACTTTAGTGGGAGGAAGAGATAATTATAAATAACTGATAAATGAATAGAAATTATATGCAAGGGACAAAAGCAAAATAGAACAGATAAGAAAATACAAGCTTCTCAGTAGGTGGGTGACATGGAGGGGAGGGTGGGAGGGAGGAAGTTTCACATGGGCATGATTTGAAAGATGAACTTATTTACCAGGCTTATACAAGAATGTAGTGGAGGCGAGGGCACAGCAGTGTGAAATATGTTGATGCTTTTCAGGAAATTTCACACAATTTTGCCTTAGTGAAGCATAAAGAAGAGTAAATGACAGAAAACCCCGGAGAACTTGGCAGGGACTACATCGTGAATGGGCGTTTCCTGTCTAAGTCATTTAGGCTTTAACCTATAAGCCATGGATATGAACAAATGAATTTTGGAATTGGTGGGGCCCTTAGAAGTTTAGAGCATCCAAATCCATGCAGGACTTTTGAATGTATCTACAATCTTTTACTGTGTGTCAGCAACATTTGAGGCTTCTATATATCTATTTATATATGATTAACCCAGCTTCCGGGGTTATACTTCTTTCACCTGTAGAAGGAGTCATTCTTTCATTCATTATTTTTATTTCATGGGTTCTGTTGTTTATAAACCTTAAATGTGTAGTTTATCATGTGACATACATAAAAACTAAACATGTCAAAATATACTCTCAGAGAGCTTATTGTCTGATGGGGGGGACAGATGCACAATTTTAAAGTATCCCAATAGATGTTGCATTGAATCGTGTAGAAGCAAATGGGGAATGTGATCAGTCACTTCCCACATCAGCAACGTCTTGCTGAATCGGGCGACACTGGTGGTTATTCTGAAGGATAAGTACGTGGGTCATTGGGAGAGTTTTGAGATACACAAAAATCAGGAAATGTAAAATCTGTGCTGATGAAACAAATGAAGCCCTCCCAGAAACACCAATAAGCTGAGCAAGTTGAACCTTGCACAGGAGAATCAGAAAGAATGCTGTTGACCATGTTTCTTAGAACGGAAATAATGGACAATGTCATAGTCTGTCTCAAAACTAGTGACTCATGTATAAGTCACAAGATGAACAAGGAAAGAGGGATAATCCAGGCAGAGCAAGCAGCATAAGCAAATACACAGATCCTCAAACCAACAAACAAGAAATTCAGTATGGCAGGAGAAGAGGTTTTTAAAGTGCTCAGGGAAGGGGGCAGAAGAAACGGGCAGGAGCTTATCTATTTGCAAACCATGTTTGAAGATTTAGATTTTCTTCTGTAAGCAAGCAGCAGTCACAGGATAAATGAAAACCATGGAAGCTGTGATTAGTATACATATTAATCGTTTACTTAAATAGATCACTCTGGAAACAGTGCAGAGAAGAACTTTGTAGAGTTTAAAAGAATTCCCTTTAAAATCAGGTAGACAGGTATGGCTGTAAACTTCATTTCCAGCCCTGTGAGCTGTATGGCACTAGGTAAGTTTTTGATTCTTTCGAGTCTCAGATTTTTCATCTGTAAAAGGGGAATAAAAATCCTCTATAATGGTCACATATTAAAGTGGCTGAAATTTTATTACCACTCATTCCATTAAGGTGTTGTGCAACTTTATCCCAAAACACAAAATCCAGTAAAGGGATAAAGTTTTCTTATTTACTTGTAATTCTTTTATTGACCAGAGTATAAGACAAACAATTTTTCAAATGTTAAGTGTTCCATAGAAGTCTGTTAAATAATACAAACAAAATCTTAGGCATGAAAATGACTGCTTTTGACATTTTAATATAACATTCATAAAAAGGTAAGTTGGCTTTGCTTGATATTCATCTTTTCAAAATTGTAATCATTTAAAGTATGTCCTTTCATTGTGTTTTATTAAATTAAGAATAAATTAAATCTCATAAATATAATCATTTGTTTTATTTTTAAAACTAGTTATTTTTGCAGGTCAATAAAGTACTTTTGCTTTTATAATGAGAATGAAACGAATCAGCAAATTCAGACTTGCTTTATTTTGACTAGAATTATTACAAAATTATATGTTAAAATACAATTTGATTATTCTAATCATGTTAATCTAATTATTTTCATCTTAGTACACATTACTTATACATACATACTTTCAGACAAACCCTAGTGATGTGTTTATGCCAAAACATAAAACATGTTTAACCTTGAAGTGTAAATGTAACCCTTTTACATCACTTTACCCGTGTCGCCATCTACATCTCTACTTATCTATATCTATTAAATATGAAACCCTCATTTTGTCAATATCCTGTTGTACAATATAAAACACTTAAAGCTCAGCTCCCTTCCAGAAAATCCCTTTCCTAGAAGCTGGATAGGAAAAGAAAACAGAAAAAACAAAATCTCCTATCAGGTTATACACACAAGCATGGAAATCCAATGTAGTTTTTGTTGTTGTTCCATGATTATATTCTATCATTATTATCTGTAGCTCAACTATTTTCCCAACAAGACACACACACACACGTATAACATCTTTCTTTAAAAGCCATAATTCCAAAGGAAGGGCTGGAGTTCTCCTTTCTCTTAAATTCCACAGGTTTGCTGAATGACTTTCAGGCCTGGCCTAAATTTTACCTGATTATTTTGTGGTTGGTATTGGTGTGAGTAATAAAAAATAATGTACCAGAACACTGCATCAGAATGTAGGGAACTGGGTAATATGCTTGGGTTTTTGGCTGCAAGACACAAGCAGACTGCCACACTTTATGAAATCTGCAACCTTCACATGGCCTCTGTGCACACTGACCAGGCTCCATTGAGATAGTCCAGATGTGACAGATGCTTGACTCCCACTGAGCTGATCTTTATTCTGGAGGAAATCCCAGAATTTTCTGGCCAGAGAAAGGTGAAAGAAAATACTTAGCGTTACATCATGTACAACTTGAAGTTCAAATTCGAAAGTGATAATGAATTGCTTGCTTTGTTTATTTGTATTTGATATTTATAAGCCAATACCCATTGTGAAATGCCACAGGGCATATGTATTATGAAAAATAAACAAAATGCTAAAAGCCGAAAGTCATTTTTAATTAACATATCAATTACAAAAAGTTCAACTGAACAGATGTCCCTTGTTCTGTGCCCAGAAGTTCAATCAACTGAAGCTCTGTCAGGTCAAGAGAAAAAATAAAATAAAATAGGACAACAGACTAAAACCTGGGACTCCAAACAAGAGGACTCTTGTTGATGTTACCATTTGTAACTGTACATGGAGATAGATATTCTTCAAAAAATATCAAAGGTCCTTGCCATAATTGACGTTTGTAGAGTATATTTGAATTCAATTACTGGAGACACATTTATAGTATTTTAATATACATGTTTTGACTCCACTACTCCACTGAACCAAGCACTCCTTAGACTCATAACCAGCATCAAACTCTTTCTATACTCACACCTGTAGTCTATTTATCCATATGAGTTTATTTATATAAATTCCTACTTAAAAAATCCCAATAGCATCTTAATGATGTTAGGAGGAGATCCAAATACATACAAATCAAGCCTTTTGCAAACATGATACCAAGTCACTTCCCAGTCTGCTGTTCCATATAAATCTGTCCTATTATCTCTATTTCAATCTTGTCTTGTTTTTCTTATGAAGTTAATGCCTCATGTTACTCCAAGTGGAGGTCACCTCCCCATGTTCTAGCATAACCATCATTCTTCTAAACTTACATGCATGTATATTTTACATGTTCATTCACTCGCTCTATGCTTGTTTTTAATTTTTATTGGCAGAATGACCTCTTGTCCCCTTGTTTTCAGTAAGGACATATTCTGGTCCTACTTAAGTAGTTCAAAGAAGACTGAGGTTAATTAGATTAATGATATACGAAGTCTGTAGGTTGGCGGTCCGATTCCCTGATGTACTCAGTCTCTTGCTATTTTCTTGCTACATCTTTTTGTTGATAGCATGATCACACTATGGCCTGTGTTGTGGAGTAGAAGAAGGAGAAATGCAAACGTTTTTGCTACTGATATGTCTATTTTGTTAAAGTCAACCCTCTTCAGAAAATACTTCTAAAGCTTTCATTGGCTAGAACTAGGCCAGATGATTCCCCACTGCCTGCAATGCAATCTGAAAAGATAAATATTTTAAATTTTCAGAATGTGGAGAAAAGATTAGAAACTTGAAGATTTGAGGAACTCCATGATACCTCCCCAACTGTCACAAAATGGACCAATTTTGCTGCTGTATCACGAGTAGTAATGTTAGTTATGTTTAAGGCTTTCTCTTGAATAAAAGGACTGTAATTTAATAATTTTGAACCTTATGTCACCAATTGAATGGATAGTTTCAAGATGGAGAAAGTGCAATTCTTATAAACAAGACACCACATGTCTATGAAAGAGACACCAAAGAGGACAATGTGAAAACAAGTTAGACAATTTAACTTCATTAAATCTAAGTTATCTTCCCACAACGCTTCCATCAATTGGAAAAAAGAAAGATCAATTGTCTCTGGAACAAGATAATGTCTTTCAAAGCCTCTATGATATTTCTGACACAAAATCCAACACTGAGTTAAAAGTATCTGTATTAATGTCCTATGACTGCTTTAACAAACTACACAAACTTCTTTTAAATCATTCTCTTACATTTTAGGAGAGCAGAAGTCCAAAATTGTATTAATTAAACCACAATTGAGATTTCCGAAGGGGCTGTACTCTTTCCTTAGGCTCTAGGCGAGCGCTCCTTATTCCTTGGTTTGTGGCCCCACATTATATTGTCTTTTCTCCCTCTGCTTCCATCATTACATCACCTTCTTATCTCTGTTTTAAAATCTCCTGCTACCTAAGTACACAGCATAGTATTACACAGAGGGCCCACTGGAATACTTAAATATTGGTATTAAAATTGATTTTAAAATAGCAATAATATTTAATAGATAAAAATATAAAGAATATGACAGAAATGTGGAATTTTAAAAACAAATATCAACGAACTCACTATATGGATTTAAAAGAAAATCACAAGAGAAAAATATATATTAGTAAACTGGAAGACATAGCAATATAAAATATTGAGTGGTAGCAGATAGAAAACAAAAAGTTAAAAATACAGAAAAGAGAAAACATATTGAATAGACCTAATATACTTGTTACCAAACTCCCCAAAACACATATATACATATATATAGGACATATGTGTACATATATATATTCAAATAGAAGTATTAAGAATTACTGGCAGATAATTTCTCCATATTAACAAAAGTATGAAGTCATGGATTGAAGAATCTCTGGACAATAGCAAAGATGTAACTATCTATAAACAAATCTACAGAGAGATATAGACAAATTATGTATAATTTATATATAGTTAGGTAGATATACATACTTGATAAGTGAAAACCTAAGACAAAAACCAAGAATGAATGAAACAGGAAATAGAAAACGTGTACAGACCAATAATGATAAATAAGATTGAAGATTGAAGCAATCTCCCATATTAAAGAAAAAAAAAAAAAGAAGTCCAAGACCTAATGCC